>CM055822.1:34326077-34365043 GCA_029582265.1 Zoroaster sp. YZ-2022
TCCCTTTAAAAAAATTGGGGTCGTTCCCATGGTAAGAAAAAAAAACTTGTTTTACAATTACATCTTTTTTTGGGGGTTGGTTTTAAACTAAATTTAATTTTGGTATTTTTTGGGGTAAAAAATTTGCTAAATCATTATTAAGACTAAATTCAATTAATTGGTTTAAAAACCAAAATAAACCCAAAAACATTATTTCATTCTTTTAGTTAAATTTTATTCAAAATAAATAAATAAAAAATTAAAATATATTCGAAAAAATTACTTCAATGGTAAAATAATTTAAAAAATTTTGTTTTTCCCCAAAGATATAAAAAACTCAATTTAAAAATCTTTTTGTTTGGATTTTTGGGACAAATTTTTCCCCAAAAGGGGTAATTACCTTTCCCTTTAAAAAAACCATAATTTAGTACTTTAAATAAAAGGTATGACCATGCCAAATTTTGCCGATCGCGCTTCTTTTAAAAAATCCCCGCCAAAAAATTGGTTTGGACCTTTATAATTTTGCCAACCGTTTTGGTTAGTTTATAAAAAAATAAAATTAAAAGTAAAATTTTTTCCCTTTTTTTTTTTGCGGAAAAATTTTAAAGGAAAAATTTTTTGGGGGGCCCTTTTTTAAAAAAAAACTTTAGACAAATGAACGAAAATTAATGCGTTATCTTGCCCCAAATGTTTGGGTAAAAATATTCCTTTTTATAAATAATTATTAAAAAATTATTTTTTTTGGGAAATTTTTTTTGGTAATCCGGGTTTTCCCCCCTTTCCCCCCTTAAAAAAAGCCCATTTGGGCCCCAAAAAGTCCCTGTTACAGGTTTTCCCGGAGATTTTTCAACAAGGTTCCTTTTTCTTTAATTGGTTTGGTTTTGTTGGGGGCCCTTAAGATGGGGGTTGTGCATGAAAATTTTACCCTTTATTAGGTTTTAAAGCTTGACCCAAAAATTTGTCACAAAAGAGCTGAAATTTTTTAAAAAACCGACCAATTTTTTGTTTTCCTGGAGGTTTTTTTTGTGGACAGAAGTAATTTTAAGGGTTCAAACGGAAAAAATGACTTTTTTTTATTTTCTTTTTTGGGAAAAAATTTTGGAAAAAGTTTAAATTTTTTTCGGGTTCGTTTTGGGGCGGCCCCAAAAAAACCCATTTTTTAAAACAAAAAGTCCCAAATTGCCCCGCCCTTTTTTTTTTAAAGGGGGTCCTATAAATATTCCCCCAAAGTGGGGGTTTTGGGCCCCTTTTTCCCTTTTGGTCTTTTTGCCAAAGGGAACGGGGTTTTTTAATTTTTCAAAATAAAAAAGAATTTCCCTTTTTAAAATTTTTTTAAGTAAAAGGTTCCAAAAAAAAAAATTACAAGTTTTTGAAAATTGTTCCCCCTCCAAATTTTAAAATGCTTAAGTTTCGTGGTTGTATGGGTCTTTTTTTTGGGTTTTTAATAAGTATCAAAAGGGTCAATCTATTTTTTTAAATTTTCGGCCCCCTTTTTTTTAATGCTATAAAAACGTTATCTATTGTATATTTCTCATTTTTTTTTTTAGTCTTCATTGAAACACATAATTAATTTACATTTCATTTGATGGTGCAGGTTCCCACAAATTTTCCCTTTTTTAAAAAAATTTTCCCCCCAAAAATGTTTTTTAAAAAAACTTTATCATTGTAGGTTTTTTGGGTTTTGTAACTTTTCCCCAAAATTATTTTTTTTTGGTTTTGGTGATCAAAATTGGGGTAAAATAAAAAATTTTTATCTTTAAAAAGGGAAGTTGGCGGGTCAAAAAGACCTTTTTTATTTCTTCCCGTTAGGAAGGACTAAAACGTCCCAACACAAGTGGGGTTTTTTGGGGGAAAAAACCCGGCGGTAAAAAAGGGGGTTAAACGGTGATCGCCCCAAATTACCGAATAATTAACGTTAAGTTACAAAAAAACATGAGGACAATTGTTCCCCTCCCCCAGGGAAAACCGGGGACGGGTTTGGGAAAAAAAAAAAAAAACCCGTTCAGATCGTTTTTAATTTGACTCGCTTTAGCCCACCGTGATATTTTGCGGGACTTGTACAAAACATATTAAAATTCTCGCGATTAATGGCACTCTCCCCAGGCATTTTTTTGACACAGTACAAAACGCTTTAAAAATTTATGACGCAAGACATTCGGCCAAAAACCCATCTTACCCACAAATGTATAACTGAAAAAAATTTGATGATGGGTGTTTTTTCTTGAGCTATGGTTTTAAAAGATTTAAATTAAATATTCACGGATTAATAAGCTAATTAATTAAGAATGTTAGTCTTTACATTTGAAACTAAGTCAAAGGGATAAGCTTCCATATTTGACTTGTCTTTTGTAATTAAAAAGGCCATTTGCCGCCAAGAAAATACGTGTTAAAGCAATGGGGTTTTTTTTTTCGAGAAAGAAAAAAATAATAATAATAACTAGACATTAGGTGTTTGTCCCATGGACGAAACCAAACTTCCGTTGTTGTTGGACTATGATTATGACCCACCCCCAACCCAAGTTTAGGCCCAAAACCATCTTTACATTACCCTTGGGGTTTAGGCCTTAAAAATGCATTATTTTGGGGCGTTTGGGGAAAAATTTTCCAGGGGGCATACTTAACCCCTTTTTTTATCATCACCTCTTGATCAATTTTTTTTTTTCCTTTTTTTCCTCGGGCGAACCAAAACTATTTTCTTGTTGGACTATAATGTTGATGCGACCCCCCCCCTAATTATAGGCTAACCCTGATTTTGAAATTGACCTTTCATACAGGGCCCTTTGTTTTGAAAAAGTGGTTGTGTAGGGTTTGGGAGTTGTCGTCGGGCGGGGTTTTTGTAGGAGGTCCCCAAAACCGGGCCCCGATGGAAAAAAAACTCACCAAGTTGTCGTGAGTTGTCGTAGTTTTTTGGTTTTTTTTTAGGACCGTCTGAGTCCCAAAATTTGGGGGAGATTGATGACAATGTTTGGTGGCACTCATCTAAAATTTTTCATTGGTTTCTTGTTTTCCCCCGCCAATATATAAAACGTTGTATACCATCAAGTTTGACATCATTCTGTGACTATGTTTTCATTTTTGCCTTGAAATTTGACTTTGTGCAGGGACAGTTGGTAACACATTGTCCCACCAATTTAAGTTTTGGGGTTGTCTTTGTCTCAGTTTTGGTTTTTAATGGACCCTCAAAAAAGGGGGTAAAATTTGGGGTATGATTGATAAATGTTAATGGATGGCACTCATTAATTTCATTCCCTGTCAGGTTCTTGTTTTCCCCCGAACTTTTCTTCAAAAAATTGTTCACCTAAGTTATTTCATCATAAACCTGTGACTTTTTCCTTCATTTGTAGCCTACAGGTGAAGGGGCGGTTGACTATAGTGCAGGTGGTTGGTCCCCCACACAAATTCATGCCTACTTTGACCAAAAAAAAAACCCCAAAATTGGGTTAACGTTAAGTTTTTTGGGATATTATCTTTTACTAAAACAAATTGTAAAGTATGGTTTCTCAATAGGTTTGGTCATAAAAAACCTTCAAAAAAACATTGGGTTTAGGTCCAAAAAACAAAACCCTTCTTTTACCTACTCCTGGTTTTAGGAAAAAGCTATGACCTCAAGTCAAAAGGGCTTCCTTGGGGTTCAAACCACTGCTTACACTTTTGAGGACTCAAACGTCCCAACTGCAAGTGGGGTTTAAAACCTTCAAAAAATCCCCCAGTAAACCAAAAGGGGTTTAAAAAGGGGATCGTCTTTGCTTAAAATTTACCAATATTTTCCCAACGTTCGTTGACCTCTCACATGTACAATGTACGGACAACGCATCACCGGGCCCCGCAGTCACCGGGGGAAACCGCGGTATGGTTACCGGGGGAAAAATCCCAAAAACGAAAACGTTCAAGTCGTTTTTAAATAATCCTTCAGCCCCCCTATTTGGCGGGACTATGTACAAAAAACAAATTTAATTCCTCGCGATTAATAAGCGACTCGGTCCCCAATTATGTGTTTGTAAAAGATACAAAATGCGCTATAAATGATTATGATGACGTCCAAAAACATTCTGGAAAACCCATCTACGTCCCACAAATGTATAACTGAAAAAATTTGATGATCGGGTTATACTTCTTGAGCTATGGTTTTAAAAAAATTGCCCAATTAAAATTTGCGACCTGCTAATTAATTAGTTTATCTTGACTTTAGAAACTAAATCAAAGGGATAAACTTCCATTGGTAATGATTGACTCTTTCCCAAAAAGCTAAGAAAGGGCCCTTTGCCGCCAGAAAGTGCGTGTTAAAGCAATGGGGGTTTTTCGAGAAAAAAGAAAATAATAATAATAATAATAATAATACAATAATAAAAATAAAATCTTGATTGAAATAGAAGCTGGTTCCGACCTGTCGGTAAACAGCTTTGTTGTTAAAAATAAAAATCCTTTGATGAGTCAATAGCCGTTCCGACCTGTCTCAATGTGCTTAATATTGGCTAATAGCTAGCACACCCATTAGGTGTTTGTCCGCGGATGACACTGTGCTGTTCTGTTGCGGATTATGACAGGATGCGACTTTCAACCTCCATAAACAGCCTAAGGGCGGTCATAGTTGTGATTCAATATGAGGTACTAAGAACTGTAGGTATAAATTTTACAACTTAACAAAAACATTAGGTCGTGAGCAGCATTTTGTTAATGTGTGTAGTGTAAAATTTGATAATGAATATATACAGGCAAATGAAGTTTAGTACCTCAAATAACATTGTAATGTTCCATCATGATGTAATATATATTTATATTAGTGTTTGTAAGGATACAACTATCGATACACTGTTGATGTTGCTAATTGCTACTAAACTGGGCCATTGGCTACAGTGGTCTTGATAAGTTACTGCTGGGACTGAGATATGTAGTAAATATTTGTTGCTATTATTTTGACTAGTTTTACTTGTTGTATTTTTTCAGCAAATTTAATTATTTTATAGGATTTCAATTATTTCTACATGTAAGATAATTAGATTGTATAGAAAGTAAGTCTGTGATGGGTTATGGGTATTAAAAATTATTTCTGTATATTGTTGTTTTGTATTTATGGGAATGTGGTCTGGATGTGAACACCAAGGTTTGTGGATCGTAATTTAGCATTGGTTGTGGTGGGAAATGTTTTCCATATTATTATATTGTTCATGAGCTTGTATGTAAACATAACAGGTGCATGTAAGACTATAAACTATTGGTTAGTGAGGGGAGGAAGTATTGAAAACCTGCTCATACTGTGGGTTTTGTTGCGGCTGTACAAAAGACGTGTGGCGCATCAGAAATGCATTGTTTCAGATGTGGGGTTATTGAAAACTAATAGGTATATTGTCTTTGCATAAAGGAAAGCACGGGGCACTGGGTTGTATACCACTGTGAATAGTGCACTGTTTGTGTTCAGTGCATTGCAAGCTTGACTCCGTGATGCATTAGTTTTTGCATAAGTGTACATATACTGTTAGAGTATAGATGGTAAACATCATTATTCGTGATGGGGAGTGTATATAAAGTTTCATAAAATGATACTGTTGTATACATACTGTAAATGAAAAGAAGCTGGTTTTTTTACATGGGCATTGAAAACTTATCAGCATAATATTTTGTAGAGTGAAGAATTACCGGCAAAATGGTGGTGCAGTTACTATGATGGAGATGGCCATGAAACTTATTTTGTACATTGTCTGTATACATAGTATAAGGCTACATGGGATGAAATGTCAAGGCATTGGGGCACGTCCTCTCCAGCTGAGTGTCTATGCTCATTGGGTGACCCCACCTCCCAATCTCTAGTGTCAAGGTGCTACCAAGCAATTACAGCTAGATCCACCATGAGTGTACCATTAAACTGTAGGGGTACAATTTTTGCAACTTAAAAAATACTTAATGATACATTTTGTTAATGTGTAGTGTAAATTTGACACATGCGGGCAAATGTTTAGTACCTCAAATAACATTGTAATGTTCCATCATGATGCATTATATATTTATATTAGCATGTTTGTATGACAATTATCGATGTAATCATTGAAGTTAGCACTGCTACTAAACTGCCACTAATACCAGTGGTCTTGAGGCACATTGTTGGACTGAGATAACTACAGAATATTTACCAGCTATTATTTTTTGACTCGTCGATTGTTTATTTTTTCTACAAATTTAATTATTTTGTTATGATTTCAATTTTTTCTCGTAATATGTAAGATATAATTTAGATTGTATGGAAAGCAGTCTTTGTGATGGGTTATGGGTAACAAAAACTATTGTAGTATTGTTGTTTTATATTTAAAATGCATCTGGACACGGTGGAACACTGCTGCTCAGAATCAGAATTTAGCATTGTTGGTGAAATGTCTCATATTGTTATTAGGATGAGCCCAGTATGGAGCTCAGGCAATACAGCTTGTAGAAGTAAAGACTGTAAAACTATTACAGGAGGGGATAATATTAAAAACTTGCTCACACATTGTGGGGTCAGCTAGTGTGTATGTATACAAAGACGCAGAGCAAAGATCTGTGTAAAATGTTTGTAATAAATACATGGAAACCAGCTATATATTGGTTCTTGTATAAAATGTTAATGTAAGTACCATGGTATATCACCGTGGACAGCACTGTTCAGGTTCAGGTGTATCGTAACTGGATTCTGCATTGCTCTTTTGGGAAGGCAAAAATATGTTGTTACACTGTATATAGATGGTGTGCACTATCTGCATGGGGGAGTGGAGAAGAGAAGTAAAAAGTTTTTAAGGTATGTGAAGGCTGTCAGAGTACACCAAATAAAAGGTTTATTTTTTTGGCAGAAGGTATTGAAAGTTCATCATAAGTATTGTTTGCAAGTATAGTATATATGTAAGACATGAATACTGGCTCATCTCCAGCTTGTGTCTAAGGCCATGATAATTCTTGATTCAGAATGTTGGAAAAAAGACATCCCATCACATTACAGGATACAAATGTCTGGCATTGAGCACAATTCTCCTTGAAAATTGGAGTTTGTGCTCCCACTGGTACTACATAGCATTGCTCTAGGTCAGGATGGTGGAGGCACATCTTTGGGGATCGGCATATGATATAAACCATCACATTATTAATAATGAGGCTTTGAAAACTAATTGGGCTAGAAACTATTCATTTGTGTCTGGAATTCCAATTAATTGGTTTAAAATAGTCAAAACAAATACAAGAGAAACCATTATTTCTTATGACAATCATGAGCAAACCTCTTATCTGTATGAAACCGGGATCAATCATGAGACATCAACTTCAAATATATTCTTGATAAAGATTCACTCAGCTTGGCATTATACAACTTCAAAAAACAGTATCATGTGTTTTTCCCGTAGTTGATATAAAACCGTCACAGTTATCGGAATCGGTGTTTGTTTTGATTTAACTTGTGTTGGTGCTAATTTCACATGACAAGGCCAGACACATTTCATGCATAAAGAAGCCAGTAATTTGCAGTCATCTTTAAATGAAGAAATAATGATTCCATGTCTATTGAGTCTGCCTGATCATGACGATATTTCCTTTAATAACTATATCATACCAAGTTCCTGAAGAAAATGTAGCCTGGATGGTTATTGCAAGCACAGCGCCAGACGCGATGATAAAGAGTTCCAGTGTTATCGTAAAATAAATAAAAATTAAAGATAACATTGTTGCTAGTTCTTCTTGTTTTCGCTGTAAGACATTTAAGTTTGATAAAAACTTTTGGGATGGCACTTTTAATAAAGAAGAATAACATTTCTGGGATTTTTTTTCAAATTGCAACGGATGCGTATTTGATCAATCAGAAGCAGTTATCTTGTACACCTACAAATGCCCTGTAAGGAGATGACAAAATAGTTCCTTCTTTATTGAAAATGTGTCAATTATCCTAAGAAATTATTTTCATTTAGGTGCTATTTTGGTCAATACCAGGTTTTTCCAGCCTTTGCCTCTTTAAAACAGCAGCTTCCACCTTCTGGTATGTCTCTTATGAAGTCCTCTGTCCATCAGGGTCATCTCGCTGTGATTTATGCTGCTTTTCAGAACGACTGAGGTTGAACCTCTGTATGTCTTCTTATGAAGTCCTGGGTCTATCAGGTTGCTTCTGCTGGGGATGATGCCCTTCAACGACTGGAGGTTGAAACTTGTAGGAAAAGCAGTGCAAAAAACAATACATTTATTAGTATGTTTTAATGAATTGTACCACAAACATTTGTCAAATAGATGTTTATTTCGCAAAACGTTTACGAAAGAACAGACCACCCCTGTTTGTTTTATCAGCGAGATGATTTTACTTTGTGGATACGCAAGTCAATGACAATTTATGGGCGGGTTACTAAACGAGAAGAACTGAAAATGACATAACATTATCTTTCACTTCTTCTGACAAGGAACCAAAATATACGGAACAAAAAAAAAGATTTCACAAAATTACCTCAAGCATTGTACGCTGGCGTTGTCCCTACTAACCACGTGCAATCGGATTTCAAGTCCTAGAATTGTCACGAACCCACTCAAATACGCTCTGCCAGCGTCATCCCTGAGGGTACCAGATATTGTCCGCCGGTAGGGCTGACTTGGTGCTGGCTGTTGGGATGGAGCCCGTTGGATGACTCCCAGTCCATAGGGGAGATTGTGGCCCGAGTTCAGGGTCTGGGGTCTGAAAACGAAAAGAAAGCACAATTTCCAGTTAAATTTTTAATTGAAGAGTATCCTAAAAGAAATTAGCAATGCTATTTTTGGTGATATGTTCGCCGCCTCTATCACGCTATGGTCGCTGGTAATGTTGTCGGAGTTGTCGTGAGTTGTCGTTAGTTTCAGTTTTTTAATAGAGAATCCTAAAAGAAAATTACAATGCCATTTTTGTAGATATGTTCGCTGCTCATTTAATGCTATAATGCCAGGCGTATAACGTTATCGTGAGTTGTCGCGAGTTGTCGTCAGCTCGGCCTTTAGTAGGACTGCCCATGCTGTACACACAATTAATCAACATTACAAGCGCATCCTTCTACTTCCAGGCGTGCACATGGTGATACGTCCGCAGTACCTGGTCTTGTAGATATGTTCGCTGCCTCCATTTAATGCTATAATGCTATAAGTTAACGTTATCGTGAGTTGTCAAGGAGTTGTCGCTGCCTGCCTTTAGTAGGACTGTTCATGCTGTATACATCATCAACATTATGTTGGCATCCTCTATTCCAGGCGTGTAGCGGTGACATCCGGTGCACTTGTGCGCGAGGAAGGTACGAGTTGACTATAGCATAAAATGAGTTGATCAGCAGCAAGAGCAGGCATGAGTTGGCGGCTGTACGAGAAAAGCACTGTTCTTTAGTAATACTATATCATCACATAGTGAAGCACCCAAAACGTCCTAACATGCAAGTGGGTTTAGTGCGCTGACTCAAAAGTCCTGGCGTAAACAAAGGGTTAAACGGTGATCGCCTTCACTTCAATTCACTGAATAATCCTAATGTAACGTTACAATGATATGCGCGACATGAACGGGACAAGTTGTGCATCACTGCAGTCATCAGCAAACTGCTGGCATTGTGAAGGCTGAGAGGAAAAAATCCAATAACGAAAAATTCAATGTCTGGGACACTGTTTTTAATTAGACTCGCTTTAGCCCATCAGATATTTTGTGTACTACGTGGCTAAAGACATATTGAGATTCACTAAGAGATGAATGAAGCGCCTGGTTCGACAGGCGTGCATGGTTTTGTATACAGATACAAAACGCGCTTAATGATGTCGCTGATGAGGCCAGACGACATTCCAGTTCAAAAGCCAATCTATAGCACTTTGCCACAAATGCATAACTGAAAAAGTGTTTGATGACTGCATTTTTGAGCCATGGTTCTTAAAAGATCATTCACTCAGCATATCTACGGACTATAACTAAGCTAATTTAATTAAGAATGTTAACTAAAGGACATTTAGGGAAACGGTTACGTATACCTATATGGTACATGACTCTGACTCTTCTGATAATGCCAGTGCCTAGCTCTGCCGCCGGAAAGTGCAGTAATGTGTTAAAGTAATGGGTTTTATGAGAAAGAAAGAAGGCTAACTAGACATTAGGTGTTTGTCCTATGGATTTGAACAATTAAGCTGTTCCACAGCGTTGACTCATGATTATGACGCGACCTCAACTCCAAGTTAGTACTAGGCCTGATCTTGACATTGACCATTGGCCCAGGGCTCTTCAAAGATGGTCACGATTTTAGGCCGATTTGACGGCCAAAATTGTCAGCAAGAGGAAAGTGTACACGCATTTGAACTCCCTGTTTATCACTGTTCCGACCAATTTTACCGTGCTTATCCCATGGACGAATACAAAGTTGTTCCACCTTGCTGGGATCATGAATGTTATGATGCGACTTCAACCTAGTTATAGGTCAACCCTGATTAAAATCGACTATTGGCATACAGCCAGGGCTGTTTCAGAAATGTGGTTGTCGGGAGTTGTGAGTTGTCGTCATTGTCGGTTTTGTGAGACCAACTACCAAAACCGACACCGACATGACACAGTCTCACCCACTGTCCACCACCAGGGCTCATATGGTATACGAGCGATTGCAGGTATGAGTTAAAGAAGCACGAGTTATCCCATTACACCTGGCAACAAGCCCGTGGAGTTGTCGCGAGCTGTCGTCAGTTTTGGTTTTGTAGGACTGTCTGAGAAGGCTCAAAATTTAGGATATGATTGATGACACGCATGGATGGCACTAAATTCTATCTCCATGTCGAGTTTCTTGTTTCTGCCAACCATTATATGTAAAATGTTGTATACACTCATCAATGTTATGTTACATCATCAAACCTGTGACTCATGTTCCTCTATCAGGTCATATGTAGAAGGTAATGAGTTGACGGTGCAGGCACGATGGTGAAGGCACGAGTTGGTCTGTACATAAATTATGCCTTACTGGATAACAACAAAATTCTACACCAAAGATTGATCACAGCACACTAGTACGACAAAATGCTAACGTTAATTTTGTAGTCATTATCTGTATACTAAAACAAATTGGTATATATGTATAGGTTTCTACTAATAGGTTTAGGTCATAAAGATCTTAAGCAAAATCATTGGGACGATGAGATCAATCATAAAATAAAACCGTTCTTTTACCTACTCTACTCCTGCAGTTTTAGGAAAAGCTGATGACCCAGAGTCACAGGACTTTTTTGTTCTAAACCATCGTTTACACGTATACTGGAAGGACTCAACGTCCCAACATGCAAGTGGGGTTTAAATGCACTGGGACTCAAAAGTTCCGGCAAAAACAAAGGGGTTAAATGGTGATTGCCCTAGCTTAAATTCACCTGAATATTTTCTCCCTAACGTTAACGCCATGACAAGTCCGGCGTACAATGTACGTGACAACTTGTACACGGCACCATGCAGTCACTGGGGCAACCGTCATATGTAGGTTACTGAGGAGGAAAAATCCAATAACGAAAATCTAGTTCAGAGACTGCTTTAACATCTGCTTCAGCCCACTGTGATATTTGCGTGTACTTATGTACAAAGACATATTAGAGATCTACCTGCGATTAATGGAAGGACCTGAATACACAGTGCATGTCGGTACACAGATACAAAATGCGCGGCGCAATGATACTGCTGATGATTGCCAAGACATTCTAGGCCAGTGCTCGCACTCCATAGAATTTCTACAAATGTATAACTGAAAAAAAGTTTGATGATCGTGCATATTACTTGAGCTATGGTTATTAAAAGATTGCCCAATTAAAATATCTACGCGACTATAACTAAGCTAATTAATTAAGAATAAGTATTCAATGACATTTAGAACTAAGTCAAGCGCATAAGCTTCATATGGCATGACTTGACTCTTCTGATAATGCTGAATAGCCATTTGGCCGCCAAGAAAGCGCACGTGTTAAAGCAACGGGCCTTTGGGTGAGCATGTTAGCCACACACACAATACACATGGCTACACAAAAAAAATAAAATCTTGATAGAAAACAATAGCTGTTCCGACTCGTCGGGGAAACAGCTAAAAAAATAAAAATCTTGATGAGAGTCAACAGCCGTCCTGACCGTCGGGAACAGCTGAACCAGATTACCGCCAGAAAAGTGTTGTTAACTAGACATTAGGTGTTTGGTCCTAAGGACGAACACCAAGCTGTTCCGTTGCTGTTGACCCGCGATTATGACGACCCTCAAACCCAAGCTGGTCTAGTCTGACCAAGCATTAATTACTGGGGCCCAGGCCTTTAGTACGGCTCGACGGGATTTTAGGTCGATTTGATTGCACAAAAAACCGTCGCGAGGGATACATGAAAAGTACGAACTCCCTAGTTTATCATCATCACTGAAGCCTTGACCAGCTTTACCGCGTTTGTCCTACGACGAACACAAAGCTGTTCCGTTCTTGTTGACTATGAATGTTATGGATAATAATAATAATAAAGAGGATTTATAGCGCGTACATATTCACTTCCCTACAGCCAAGGAAACAAAGATAAAACATGAATACAAACAATATACATTGAGGAATAGGAAAAATATGTACTGAGATACATACGTACCTACAATGGAATATAAATACATCATCTTTGAAGAATTGTGATATAAGATGAGTTTTTGGTGCATCGACTTAAATTCAAGCATATTTATGACAAGATTTGAGTTTAGTTAAGATGATTCAGAGTCTGAAGCCAGATGAAAAGACCCCATCACCCCAGTTCCGCGCCGATGGCCCCTTAGATATGTTGCTGAGCGCAACAGATGGAGTGACTTGGGCGAAAGTTCTAAAATATAATTGAGCAATACATAAAAGACGTAGAACAATTAGCATAAGTTTAAAAACAATTTGTAAAGAGAGCCAGTGCAGTTCTTTTCAAGATTGGCGAGGAGGGCATGACTTTCGACAAAAGCTCAACACGAGCTGGAGTTTTGGGGTGGGGTTCTAAGACAGATATTTTGATCTGTGAGATTGTAGAGTAGGACATTCCCATATTTGATAGATGTGACAAATGCATGAATAATTTGTTCAGTAGCACTTTTATTCAAGTATTTCTTTATTCGGTTGATATTTGATATGAAAATATTGATAAGGCGAACAAATGTTAGAGAGGTGAGGTTCGAAAGTCATTGTCGAGTCAAATATACAATTAAAATATGCGCTTGGTGATGAAGCGAATTTCAGAGCCAGCTATCTTTGCACATGTAGATGGAAGAGAAACTTAGACAATTGAAGGATGGACCTAAAATAGGTTACCAAATTCTGTTTTTTCGTCGTTCAATTTCAGTAAGTTTGCCGTAATCTAACTCTAACCCTTGAATACATTTCCAGTACAAATGCAGTGAATCGTAGCAGGTCTCTTTGAAGATCATAATGTAGAGTCATGCGTCATCAGCGTAGACATGGTAATTTAAATTGTTTCGTAAAATGATATCACGAACTGAAACGTATAAACAGTAAACTACCAGGCCGAGGCTGAGCCCGGGGCAAGAAGCATTGGCAGTCAGGCTCCGAGGGTACCATTTACTATAACATGCTGAGGCCTATTTAGTGGTGACTTACACCAATCCAGGGCTGTGTATTCCAAGATGATATTGCAGGCGGAGAGGCGATTTTGGTGGATCGATCAAAACAGGAAGCGGCGCTTAGTTCAATAAAATCTAATGCAGTGGATGTCATCACCGGCGGCAGGAGCAGCAAATGCTGTTGACGCGGGAGAAGAGTGCTCTGTCCATGAAGTCAGTTTATAGGCTGACTGAAACATCTGACAGGTTATTCACATGGTATATTTTGAACGTGATGAAAACAACCTGCTCGATTGTTTTTCCAAGGTACTTAATTCGTTACCATTGGTAATACTTTAAAGTCTCTTTTGGTCTCAAAATTTGGGTTTTCAGGATGGTTTAACATGAGCAATCTTCTGGCTATCAGGAAATAAACTGAAGAAAGAGATTCATACAATAATTGTGATATACTTAGCAAACACATCACATTGTTTTATTAGAAGGAAGTTGGCACTGGACTGGGTCTTACATTTGAGATTTTGATGGCGATTTCAGCGATGAGCTCCTTTGATTCCGTAACACTAGTAGGCTCAAACATAGATAGCCTGTTATCAGGATCTCAGTGATGGTGTTTGTGAGGAATGATGTACTGGGAAAATAATGAGACGGATATTCCACCTTGTGACAAAAAGTTTGAAAATCATTAGCGAGGTCCTGATTGGAGGTGGATGAAGATTGGAGCTTTGGGTTTATGAAGCAGCCAACACCGGCAAAGAGTTTGATCGCCAGAGTTCTCTCCACAAGAGGAGTGAGTTATTTTGGCCTGTTAACCGCGTTCTCACAATATCCTGCTGGTTACAGTATTCTGCCGATGTAATTCGTTTCCCATTGTCACGCCAGCGTGACCCCAACCAAAGTTATAGGCCCAACTGACTGAAACTGACTCATTACAGGCAGGCTTTAAGTTTGCAAACGTGGTTGCTTTATTGTTAGAGTTGTCGTCAGTTAATGGCCTTGTGAGACTGTCCACTAAACCGATAACCGACGACAACCGATGACTGACACCCACAAACAAGTTGTCGTGAGCCGTCGTGGAGTCGTCCTGAGTTATCGAGTTATCGAGTTGCCGCCAGCTGCCGGCTTTAGTAGATCCGAGAAACGTACGCAAAATCGAGAGGCGACCATGACAATGTTAATGATGGTACCCATCTAAATCTCATCCATGCCGAGTTTTGTTTCTGCCAACTACAGTTAAGGAAGCAAAACGCGGCGCACTCATCAACGTTATGTTACATCACCAAAACCGACAACTGATGACAACTGATATGACTGATTATTAATTGACGACAACTACAACAAGCTGTCGGAGTTGTCGAGCTGTCGGTTTAGTAGGACTAACTGAGAATGGCCTAAAAATTTAGGATATGGATTGATGACACGTTAGCGATGGCACCCATCTAAACCCCATCCCATGTCGAGTTTTGCCTGGGTACATATACAGGCTGCCCAGGAAAATGCGGTTACAAAAATGTTAACGTTAGTTTTACAGTCATTATCTGTATACTGAAACAAATTGTGGCATGTATAGTTTCACTAATAGGTTTAGGTCATAAAGACTCATAAAAAAACTGGGGACCGGTGATCAACTTATAAAAACAAAACCAAGTTCTCATCACCATCTGTAGTTTTAGGAAAAGCTGATGACCAGAGCCGCTAGGTAGACTTTAGTGTTCCAAACCACCGCTTAACACGTATACTGAAGGACTCAAACGTCCCAATATGCAAGTGGTTTAGCGTGCTGGGACTTCAAAAGTCCTGCGGTAAACAGCGTTAAATGGTGATCGTCTTTGCGCTTCAATTCACCGAATATTTTCCCAATGTAACGTTACGATACAAGTCTCATGCACAATGCATGGACAATTCCTAGTATCACTGGCACCGCGCAGTCACTGGGGCAAATCATTGCGTTAATAGGTTAACAGGAAAACTAATAAATGAAAAACTAGTTCAGAGAGATCGTTTTAATAGACTCGCTTCAGCCCACTCAAGATATTTGTGCGTGTACTATACAAAGACATATTGAGATTCTTTACCTGCGATTACCGCTAATTTGTCATTACAGTGCATGTAGTTTTGTACATAGATATGTAAATGCGCTTGTAATGATGTTGAGGATGTCACAAGACATTCTAGGCCAAAGCCACATCTATAAATTCCCAACATAACTGCGTCGATGATCGGGTATACTTCTGAGCTATGGTTATTGAAAAAGACTGGCCCACTAAATATCTACGCGACTATAACTGGTTTAATTGAACACAGAATGTTAGTCTAATGACATTTAGGGAAACTAAGTCAGGCATAAGCTCATATGGGTATGACTCTGACCTTCTGATAATGCTAAGAAGCTATCGGGCCAGAGGCGGATGTGTTAAAGTAATGGCTTTGGCAGAAAGAGTATATACACACAGCATAAAAAAGAGTAATAAAATTTTGATAGAGTCAAGAAGCACCCACCTGTCAGAACAGCACTAAAAATTTTGATAGAAATAGCTAACCTGACCTGCTGTAACAGCCATCAATCCAAGCCAGCATCAACCTAATTTGAACAGCGGTGGAATTATCGTCTCCTGACGGAATCGCCAAAATGTTTCCACCAGGAACGGCCATCCTCCAGTAAAGTCGAAAAGAACACAGCCCTGTTTTCACCAGATACCCTAAATGAGCCAAACCAGACGAGGAATCCACTAGCCCTCTTTCCAGTTTTGTTCACCCAAAGGGTCTGAATCAAACACCCAAAAATCCAAAGCGCAAAACTTAGAAAGAAATAGGTCCTAAATCACCGCGCCAACCACGTCCAAATTGCCCTCTGACCTTAGCTCCTAAACGTCTTTGCTTCCTGTCCTTCTCGTAGCTTGCTCAGTACTTGTAAAACCTCCCAATACCTTAAAGAATGTTGAGACACCACATGTACCATCATTCACGGTCTCAGTACCACGCCCGCAACTTTGAAGCAGAAGTCGACATCACTGGGACAAACCCTGCACTGCCCTGACCTTCTGGTCCCCACCTGCCTCACACATCCTTCAGTGTTAGCCTGTATGTGTACAATTCTACCTCTGCCAGCCAGTACCCACCCATTCCTACCTCCCTGCACCCTTTCAGCCCTCCTCATTCCTCTGCTGTCTCTGCTAACTCCCTATCCATTCAATTTGATGGAAGAGGGAACTGAGTTGACTACGAACTATTCCCTCCGACACAAGCCAGTGTCTTGTGATCTTCACGAGTTCTCAAATCTATATTTCTCCTAAATGCCCTTAACTAATAATGAGATGGTTGATTCCCCTAAAGCGCGTAAAAATCAAGCAAAAAAGGCGTGTCCGATCGCGCGAAAATTCATACCTGTAAAACACATCCCAGGGCTAGTACAACAGCTCAAACCTCATGAGGAATAAAGCCTTACCCACAAACAATTAGCAGCAGAGGTTTAGCTATCATCAAAAGATCGGGACCTGATGATGAACCCCCATCACCCGTAAAATGAATAGTTGTTTGTTTTCTCTTATGGCACTAAGTATTACCACTTTACACCTGAGGGCATGAGTAACCTAAAACATTTGGAAGCGTCGTTATTACGTTGATATTACACCTTCATAACCCCAATATGTCTTCTTCTGGGCAGGAAACGGCAAATTAACGAAAACCTCTCGTGTCGGGGAAACACTGGCCCATTGCGTCCATTGCCTGCAAGTGGGGTCAATGTAGGGACAGGTCGTTAGCCTGTTTGGAAAACAATTGTAATTTTGATATTCTTGATCCTTCCACAACTTTTCAAAAATCATATCTGTACAATAAAACTGTGTTAGATTCCACCACCCATCATGTTTACAAATAATATGTAGCCCAAATGCCAGTTAGGAGTTTGACGTTGGATGTCAAGCATCAGCCCCAGAACTGATACGCACACGGTGACTTAAGCAAACAACCTAACTTTTCTGGTAACTTTAATGATGCGACGATGCATAATGTATGCCAGATCCTATATGCATGCGGTGTGACTCACGGTGTAGCAAAAAGGTCCGGCAAGAATATGCCAGACATGATGTGATCAGTGACCAGTGTGATCGTGTGGTGTGGCTGTGCGTGGTTCAACTGTAACAAATAAACATGACAAGAGTAACAATATAAATGTCATTTTACAAATGTAAATGTCAACTTATCAAACATTGAAAGTGTTTCTTGGTAGTCTAGACTGATAATTAATTGCCTTGAAAACACTTCCAACTATATGCAAAAGGAAAACTGCAATATACCTACTCAAGGTAGAACAAAGTCAACATTAAGAATGAGCACTATTAAACTCAAATAGCGACCCCGCGTATAGACGGATCATGACGTGAGCAAGCAGCCAGCTTTTATGTAAGAAATAATTAAGCAGAATTTCACCAAATTCATAGCTTTGATTCAACTACTAAATTATATTAACAATCGCCGCTTATCGGGTGATAATAGAATACAAGACTTTATTTATCTGCTGTCCAGGTTGACGATTAATTAAATTGGTAAAATACACAAAAAATGTCGTGGAAAAAATGTCATCAGCCTAGTTTCTCAAAGGCGAAATGAAGTCTTCAAGCAGAGCAAAGGAAAATACGGATTTATTTGCGGACTCTGAAACTAATAAAGCGCATAGCTTAATATTACAAAATGTCAACAATAACTATTATGATATTCCGGCTATATATTAGTTCCGCAAATAGATTATGTCGTCTCTCCAATGTACTGATAAGCCTGGCCTGTTGTAATTGAAATAATGCGACTATATACAGTGTGGGTGATTTCATTGTACTAACCAAATAAAGAGCTTAAGAAACATCATAGATAAATTGCGTTGCACAATGTTAATAGGTTACGCTAAAAGATCCATTGAATTAGCCGTTGCTGGAATGATGCGCATTGATGTATTTAATGTAGAGACGGAAGTGGGTATTGATAGTATTGATGTTTATGTATTATAGATGGGCAGGCGCCAGTGTCTTGCAAGGGTGGTGGCAGAGCAGGGCCCTTCTTTGAACTCGGCTAATGCTGTCGATGATGATTTATTTAATTCAGTGCATGATTTAGATAGCTTTCAAAGTTCGCATTGATAATGATCAACCCATTACATATTGCTGCTGCATATTTCCCGGGTTGAGGCTCTGATAATGATACCAACAGTTAAAATGTATGGACAACCTTTGTCTGAAGTTATGCTTGAGAAACGAGGATTGAATTCCTCGATCTTAATCATGGTGACAAGAATGCGCGAAGTTCGTCAGAAATGGGCAATGGTGATCCTGGTTTGATCTAATGGTGTTCTTAATTTCTGCGATGAGCAAATTTTTCAATCTTAAATTTCCGCCAAGGAAATTGCCATGGGCAAAATTGGTATTTGCTTAGAGGTAGTCTGCAAAAGTACGGTTTGATTATGATATGTTCTAAATAACCTTTGGCATTGTGTTCATGAATTTATTGTTGATGAAGACCAAACATGGCTTTAGAGTGATCATAATGTTTTGGTCTCTAATAATGCGCTTGTGGGCCACTCCTGCCAAACAAAATGACAATGTTGTCAAAAGGATTTATTGACAGCATAAAGACCTGGTGACTTCAATTTTATTGGGTGATCGCCTGCGACTAACTGACACTGGATATTGATTCCTTTGACGATCCTGACATCAGGGACCCTTGAAAACCACATCCTGGCGGCAGCACTGTAGGGATTAGGGCAAAAGTGAGTCCAGGTTATGCAACTTGCCCACGATAGTGGCTGATGAGGGTACTGGCGGTCGTAGAAGTGCTGCCAGATCAGCAGGCACGGTGCAAGCATAGATCTGACAGCACTTAGGAGATTTACTTTGGCAAGATTATCAGAAAGTTATACCTGTAAAAACAACCAATTAGGACAAAATTACTGAGATGTAAGAAGGATCCAATAATATCACAGTATGGTGACTCATCGTGTAGGATTTTGGAAAGTTTTGGAAGGGAAGAATACACTGCTATAACTCCCAGTATTAATTTTCGCATAAAATCTTCCTATTTAACAAATAATTGATCAGAAACAAAATCCAGATGGTTCTTGAATATTGGGTAAAATGTATTTAAATTCAAATGATATGAGTATTGAAAAATTTGAGTTGTAGGACAGAGTTTGTTAATAATCTCAGAGGTAATACAGATGAAAATAATGGAGTGTAGGGATACAGTAATTGTATTGGCGATGCTGATATTAGTTAAGGGTTATTCTAATCAGGCCCTGGAAGAGGAAGCTAACAGTCAGCCGAAATCTCCAGGTATTGATGGTACTTTCGCTTAAATGAGCCTTAAAATTGGATATGTTTAGGAAAGTTTATTTTGGTTTGAAAAAGACCTCGAGGAATGGAATCGCGGTATTGAAAATTCCATATTTAAGAAAGGTGACCGTAGATTTGAAATAACTATAGGGATTTCTGACCTCATGTGTTGTAAAATATTTAATAGAATTCATTGCAATGAATATCTCCTGATTTCCTGAAAGCAAATGCTCTTTCGGGTGTCCAGATATGTTCATTCACTGATGGGATGACTATATTTTACCCTTAAAAAGTATAGCTATGTGTCGTCTTGCAGAGGGTAAAATAAACTTTGTATGGCCTTCCTGGATTCTCTGGAAAAGCTTTTATACAGCTTGAGAGATGTTTCATGGTAAGCGTGAATGAGGTTATAGAATTTGAGATTACAATTGGATGCACCCCATGATAATATCCAGGCTCAAGAACTTGGAATATTAATGAAATTTCTTGAAGGACTCGATGGGAAAGCAGGGCTGTCCTGTCTCCGGTTTTATTTTCTATTTTGTCAACGAATTCACTAAATTACTCAAGGCCTAAGGATTTAGGTAGAATTCATTGATGTTTGTGTAAGTTTCCTTTGGGCAGATTGAGGTTATTCCATTGGCTAAATGACGAGAAATGAATTTAATAGCATAAAAGTTAAAATCGATGTTGATTTCAAATGGAATGAGACTGGTTTTGAATCACGATAAGTCCAATGTCTTAATTGAGCAGGTCAAAGGACAATGTGCATAGTTAGAAACTGGTAGATAGATTGATCAAAGTCGATTCTTATACTTGCACATCTCTCAAATCTTATCGGGATACGCACATATTGACAGTTGCGCGAGAGGACTGATTGCTTATTGTCAATATCGCCAACTTTGACGACTATAATCGAGTCTATTATGGGGATATACTTGATGACGATCAGCCCCTGCCGATCAATTGCGCAAAGCGAGGCGGTCCTGTAGCCAGTCAGATCTTCGGCAGAATTGAAAAATTTGTAATCGCATATGGCATGATATCTGGCTGGTTCCACGCAATACGCCGCGTGTTGCACTTACGGCGATCTCGGCTGGCCGCTCTTCCACATCCTTACACATCGCGATGGCGAAACACTTTCAGACATTATGGAAATGCATCGCCGGCCTGCAAGTCTCCTTGCGCATTTACTATGCTTTAGCCTGGCTTTTTCGCGAATTTAATCAGTTGCGCTTCAAATTTTAAATAGCGCCCAAAATATTCTACCAGCTGCGATTGAATACAATTTTGACTGTGCGAAAAACTGTGTATTCTCTTCGATCCGCACTATTAACTGATTAAGCGCGTAATGGCGTGAGACATTTCAGATACACTGACAGCAGTTTGCCCCAAATTCACTAACGATTTGCAAACCATCAAAGATCGCCCATGTTTAGAAAGTTATCTTTGGATAAAATTGACTTCCATGGCGTCAGTCTCAAATTTAAACTCACTCCAACATTCTCCACTCAACGTAGAATTAGAAACTGACAGATAATGACGGCATGCAACCCAAGCAACCCGGTATTAAAGATGTTATACTTGGTTTATATGTCAGTGTCCTTAATATTAGGATCTGGGCAATATACAAAGTTAGAAACTATCTTTTAAGTGTCAATGAATATTATGGATATATGGGAGCTTTATATCCGCAGCTTAGACAGCAACACATCATCTCACACTTGGGAGCACCCTGCGGTATTCTCTGTAATAGAAATGCTGAGTATAACCCATCTATTATTTGATACTTTCTAAATCATATGTTAAGCGTGCGTGAAATCTGAGATCTGACATTATTCGACTACAATGTAAATAACTTCTTCTCGTATACTTCCCCTGTTGCTGTAATTTTGTTTATATATATGTTTTATATTTTTACTTATATCGCAGAATCCCATTTGAATCAACTTGGGCTCCTAATATTACGATAGTTATATGATTGATGTACACTCTCAGATTTAAGTGTCGCGCATCCTGTTCTGACAACACCCCATGATGTCAAATTGAGAGTGTATCGCTATCACACATTTTGCATCTTACACTTGTTTTAAATGTGTTTTGTATTATTTATGTGTAGCGTGCGTTTGACGCACCGCCTTGGCTGAGTGCCACTGTTGTAAAAGCAAGTGTAAGTCTGGGCCAAAATATTAACCCAGTTCAGACAGATTTGCACCCCTCCGAAAGAAGGATTTAAAAGTCACCGGCACTGTAAAAACTTTGATGAATAGAGTTGAGTGTCAGGACGTCTGGTGCAGACAAACTTGCATGTACCAAGCGCGCGAATACAGTTCTGACAGGGAATGCTCCGTGCAAAGAAGATCACAATATGTCCAAGGCGAGACTAGACAAAATTTATATTTCTAAATTGGACTTTTTTCATCAGTGGTGTCCTGTAAATTACTCCTCAGCCATATATCTGGATCACAGCGCAGTAAACATCACTGAAAGTCTCCACTGGAGAGGTATCCACCCTGTATTTCCACACCCTCTTAAAAACAAAGACTACATGGATAGCATTATTTTTGAGACAATGATATCCAAAAATCGTATTTTTAGTATTATCTATATTGGTGGATTTGCAAGAACAAATATAAATATATTAGAATTGATGGGGATGTTTCAGCAAAATGTCGAGACCAACGGGAATCTTTTCCTGCCTTCAATGAGTACCTAGCAGCCCAGGGTCTCGCCACATCTGTCTCCTGACACCAACTCGTTTCTCGCGATCAGAGGGAAGCCCTAACATCCTTGGTACCAACAAGAAGCTCAAAACCTCATCAGAGCAAAGCGTTTTAAATACTTAAATTAGCAGAGTACCTGCCTTAGCTTTTGTCTTCGGTATGGAAGAAGTCCACCCCATGCTAAACATATTCCAAAATCTGTCTCTCCGGGAAATTACTGAAAACTGAGTGAATTAACTCCTATATCCACTAATTTTGCTAATGACTTGTACTGTCGCACGGATACTGGAGGAGGGAAGGAGCGAGTTGCCGCCCAAACATCCCGCCGGACGCTTAGTGGACCTCGCGCGACGTGATGGGAATTCTCGCGACAACCATTCTCAGTCGAAGAGTGACGTTCCAGTCGGACAACTTGGTCGTAATAATCCCTCGGTTTGATTATCTCACGTCCGTGGAATTTGGCCACACTTCTGGCCTGTAATTAAAGATGACATTTTTCTCATTTAATGATCTCCATCCTTTCAGGATTTTACTGGTTTCCTGCAGGAGAGTTGCAACCTCCTCCCAAAAAGGGTGATCACTGATGTATGAATCATTTCAGTTTCTAACACCTGATTACAACCTTGCCAAAGTCCTACAACAGGCTAAAAAATTATCGAACAAGTAGAAAATTCTCAGTGAACCAGCTACCAGTACTGGAAGGCCCCATCTACAATAATGTTAACTTAATCATTGTAGGGATAGTCGAATGTAACTTGCAATTCTGAAAATATCCCACTGGTTTCTTTAAACTTAGACTAAAAAGTCTTTTGAAATGTCGACTATGACATCGGTCTGAAACCATGAAAGGGATGGCCGCCAAAGTTTTACTTATGTCAAGCTGATGTATTTTATTACAGAAAGTATGGCAAAAGTGGCAGATTTCGTTTACTCCCTTCTTGGAAAAATTAGACAGGGGGTGCCGCACTATCCATTTACTATTGATCGCCATCGAACCTCTCATACCTTCTGCAACACACCTCTGATAGTGGCCTTCAACTATGGCCAGTGGCAGAAACCTCGTGTCATCCTGCGTATGCAGACGACATTACCTGGGTCTTTTGGCTACTGAAACCGTGGGCTTGATATCATGCTTTCGCACCCAGTACAGTTGCTTCTGCTGCCTGTTTTAAATCTTTGACAAATCACAGGGATTATGTGGGTCGGATGTATGGGTTTGTGTCATCTAACCACCAGTTTTAAAATGGAATAGTCAAAGGAAAGTTAGTTTTGGAGTTCATCTAGCAATCTAAATACTTACGTTCAAAATTGACCATGTGGCTTGAGAGAACTGAAAGTGTCTCTCTCTGATGGAAAGATTTTCCTACACACAATGTCTCTTAGTGCTGAGGCCCTCGTGTACAATCCGTTAACTTGTTGTGCGTCCAAACTGTCGCTGGTTATCTCAGCCATACTTTATCCAATCTAAAAAACCTGTATTGATGAACTCCTTAAGAAAACTGCGATGACTCTATTCAGCTGGGAAAAGACATTGGCTAAGAAAATGTTTTGTTTTGATCAGGACAGAGGGGACTATCTCACCTGTCTCTGGGGCAATGCATGTTCACTTTTCTGTTTTGACTGACATGGCTTCTTTCTTGAAAAAAAACCCTTTGTCGATAAAACCAGTTTTGCTCACTTCATCGGTTATTAATTTGTGCAAAATAAATCTGGCTTGACTGAATTGTTTACCAGCAAAATCTCCACCAAGTTTTTTCCTCATGTAATTTCTCACCTTCCATTAAATAAAAGCCTGTTGAAGATAGAGCTCGAGTTATGTACAATCCCTCACTGATTTCATTTCTTTTGTTAACCTGCCAATTAATAGTTATTTCACGATAGTTAGAGGTGACGGGATACCCCTCACCGGCGACTCGCGACGTGGACTGGTAGCTCGTCAAAGATCTCTACGAACACCTCGGATCCTGAATCTCCAGTTATCAAGAATCAAATGTCCGCTCGAATATCTACACAGATGTCTCACCTGCGATCTAAAATATTTCAACAATTTAACTCTTTCATTATCCAGAGATTTCTGACATAATGATACAACTTAATGTGCTGAAAAACAATGCCGCCGGTCCTCTCCACCTCACAACATCACAGTCATGGCTGACACGGATGACTAACAGTAATCCACAAGAATCCCTGTAAGCAAAGGTTTCAGAATGAAAAACCTACCACTTTCCAAACAAATCACCAATTGATTGGCATGGTGGTAGGTCACATCGATGAAAAACACTCAGCTATCTGTGTAAAAAACATCTATCTAGTCACCTTCCATCTCCAAAAAGGAAGGAGAGTATTTATCACAAACTCTATAACATTCTTCCTTCCCCTACAAGTGCATTACACTGACATCCAACCAGATTTCTCTGTGCGGTCAGCACTTTCCACACTGCTGCACGACTACCTGAACTAACGCTGACTCTGCCTCAGTTTGGATGCTTCTGTCCCACAGGCTGTGCGGTCGCCTACGCGGAGGCCTGTCTGTCTCTTTACCCACTCCTACGCTTAGTTAGTTTAAAGTCTGTTATTTTATTGGTTATCAAAACCCTTTTTCCATCCTTCGTTATCTGCTATGCAGCCGACATCTATTACAAAATCATGGCCTGAATTTTGTATTGGCAAACTTGAATGACATACCATTTTGAGGAAAGTGAAATATAATAAATATAATTTTTACCTTTGCTGAAAATAAACTCAATTTGGTTGATTGACTTGAGGATTATGCCAATCCTAGTTTTTGCATTATATGTACCATTTGTTTAATTAAGTAGCCAAATCGCATACTGCTGGACTGCCCTCTGTTGTATAAGAAATGTTTTGAGGCACAGAAGTTCCAGAAAGAAAAAGTCCAAAAGTCCTTCTTCTTCTTCTTCTTCTTCTTCTTCTTCTTCTCTTCTTCTTCTTCTTCTTCTTCTTCTTCTCTTCTTCTTCTTCTCTTCTTCTTCTCTGTTAGTTTCATTTCGAGCACTGAATTTTCGTGCGCCGGGCCAGGCCACGCAGACGTACCAGCCTTTTGTCACCTGATTCAACAAAGAGGTGCAAGAGTATAATTCTCCTGTCAAGCCTTCGCCGCACGTTTAAACACACAAAAAGTCCCAGGAATGGGGCTGTTCTCCTGACCAGGTCGAAACGACAAACCACCAACTTCCTGAATAGTGGAGGGCTCTTCTAGGGTTCACGAGGAAAACAGAAAACAATCATTTTGTTCTGGGAGAAACAAAAGACAAATCTAAAATAAACTTCTTCTTGTCTAATTTTCTGCCTCTATCATCTATAGTAAATTAATAGCTATTCAGCCAGCTTCTAAACTTTTCAAATTGCCTATTGTTCTCTCTCCGAAAAATGTCCTATGAACTCCTAGAACATTTGCTGATTCTGTCTGGTTCCATTAACGATACTACTAAAAATGAAGTTTCTCTTCAAAACCTGACAGGGAGGGATGGGTCTTGCATGCCCAGCATTGCATCACTTTAGATCTACCATCATCCAGCTGCCTTTAACTTATGCTCCCATCCCAGTCTTTTTTCCGCCAGTCATTTTCCAAACAATATAACAAACCAGTTTATTTTCAACACCAGCTCTTCGTCCGATCCTAAATTTTATACCAGTCTCCCAAGCGAATAAGTGCGTGAGATTTTGCGTGCTTGACGGCGTCCGGAGCTCGCACGAACGCAACCAGTCTCATCAACCAGGCCCAAATCACCCTTTAAATGAGCCAAATCGGGGCGGTTTTGATAGCTGATGGTGATGCGTCTCTCCTGTGCGGCTTACGGCGGTGGATCAAACTTGTTCGTCATCCTCCTGACTCTCCAACACCGCCGTTGGATCAATTCCCTGAACTTTCCAGACGTTTTCAAGGACTCTCTGTCCTCCTCCTTCTGTCTTCTGTAATCCATCTTCAAACAGACTTGAGAGATGAATCAAAACTTCTCCGCTTCAATATAGGATTGCCCGCTTTTTTCTCAACTTCTAAAACATCCCTTTCGTCCTGACTCAGTCATTACCCTAATTTCCACCTGTGACTGAAAATGGACTCCGGCACCATCCAAAAACTTTCTACGTTATTTTCAACAAAGGAACCAACTCTGAATCTTCATCTCAGTCTACACACTGAAAAATATTGGCTTCGACTCTTCAACTAAACTTAATGGGAACAAGTCTATCAACTACCAAACTTCTAAAAAGGAGGATGGCAGTTTTAAAACTGTTCTGGCAATTTTACCCTCCCTGCTGGGTCCTCCATCATCTAAATCCGAGCATCTCTTCTTCCTGGTGGATGGGTGTGGAGAGAAGGGCTGACCCATCATCTATTTATTTTAGCCCAGTACAGCTTCCGCCTCAGTCTCTGCAGCATTCACCTCAACTGTCTTCTGCCGTCTCTTTCCAACTCAACTTTGACATCTACTGGGCACTGACTGCACGCTAGGGTACGTGTAGGAGCAGGCTCATTTTGCCAATTTCCTCAATACCAGTTGTAAAGTAAATTATTTATTTAGACATCCTGTTTTTCGGACCTCTAATATCTGTTAATGGCCAAAAATAAAACTCTCCTGAATTTACCTATTATAATTTATGCAAATGACCTTTGGGTACTTTCTAAAAATGGTCCTAAATAATGCCTTTACTTTTGATAATGATATTTGACATGGCTGATCTAATCTGGTTCTCCTTTGTCCACTCTTCCTGTTTCGACCGTAATTTTGTGGTTTAGCACCTAATCCTCCTGATTGGAGGTAAGCACTCTGCCACTGTTCTTACGAGTGTCCTCTCTTTCCTTCCTGTTCTTTCTCTCCTCTTTCTTTCTCTTTTGGGAGTCATTGAGTGGGTCGGTGACCCACAATTAGTACGCCAGTGGCCCTACACCGGGATCCTCGGGAGTCTGTTGCACCATGGTGTTTGTAGTCTCCTCAGAGGAGGAGCCTTCCTTTCTTTCCTTTCTTTCCTTTTCACCAACTTTTGTTTATTAATGATGATTTATAAATGTATTTTGTTTTTGTATTTCTATAAAGCTGGCTTTATTGAGTACATTTAGCACAAACTGAACCTTAGGGCTTATTGAGGCAGTTATTGTGAAGTACTTGCCTAATTTTGGTTAAAACATTGTTTACTATCTCTTTGACGGTACATTTTGTATTGCTGTCTGTCTTTGTAAATAAAGCCTCTTTGAAAAGTCAAAAAGTCAAGGTCTCTCTTCTTCTTCCTCTTCTTCTTCTCCTTCTCTTCTCTTCTTCTCTTCCTCTTCTCTTTTCTTCTCTCTTCTCTCTTCCTTCTTCTTCTTCTCTCTTCTTCTTCTCTTCTCTTCTCTCTCTTCCTCTCTTCTCTTCTCTCTTCTCTTCTCTCTTCTCTCTTCTCTTTCTCACAAAATAAAACGCATGACTAATCAGCCAAATAGAGTCTCCTCCCAGTCTACCACATACTGGATTAAAGATAGGACTAAAAGGGAAGATTAAAATGATAACAAACTTAAAAAAACAAAAATTAAAATGAAACAACAAAAATTTTTAAAACACGAGCGCCTCCATCCTCCTTAACAAAACCATCAAAAGCAAATTAATTAATAATTGTATACCAACATCTCGCGAAACATATGTGAATTCCATGAGCAATAATAATAATAATATTACTTCAAGCCTGCTCTCCTTCAGCAAACACTGAATGAAGAATAAGATGAATGAGGGTGAAAGGACAACCACGAAAAAGGAGCCTGTAATCAAAACTGGTTTTTTAAAGATCATATTTAGTTTTAAATGAAGAAACTTGGCGTGTAATTGCCTGAGTTGTTGGTCGACTGCCAGGCTGGATCAGTTAAGTCCTGCAGAGACAGTCCGAGCAACACCAATGGAGGCCTTGTGCCTGGCAGGCAAAGTTGAAGCGGATGCGGCCAGCAAACTGTCATTGTAACAGACCACTAGTTAAAGTTGGTGGGTGAGGGTGCTTTAAGAACACGCAAAGTGTCTATTTTGAAGTTTTTAACTTGAGACAGAGGGTTTTAAATTCTGCCACCTACAAGGGCAATAGTCTGGCGTGGGTAGGAAACCATGTACTGCAAGTACGCTATTTAAAAGTAAGTTGGCTGGCCAACAAATTTTCTTGTTCTAAGGGAGCAAAGAACAAGATCCTAATTTATTGTAGATTTTTCTGTTGTGTTCAGAGAAATTTGTTTGCTGTCCATTATATCCCTGTAGTGTTTGGTGAGAATCAAACTTGTGAGAACCAAATAAAAATCCCTGAGGGACGGTTTTTAAGTTTTTGTTAGTAAAAAATTAATTAGCATAATTTGCCTTTTTGAGGATTTAAAATAAGTTTCATAGCTCAGCAGCCATTTTGTAGGGTTAGATAAAGAAGATCCAGCCCAATTACTAATGAGACTAGTGTTTTATCACCATAAAATGAGTGTACCAACCAGACACATATCACCGGGTGGCGATCAAGACATTTCGCGCCATTAATGCAGAACAGTGCGGCGGGGCCCCAGATTGATCTCGAGGTATTCCAGAGGTTACAGGATTAACTTGGAAAGCCTGATTTGTAATAGACTTGCTGGGTGTCCTTCCAGATAAATAAGATGCCAGCCAATCAACAGCTGAGGTAGACATCCATAAAAGCAAGTTTCGTAAAGGAATATCGTGGTTGATCGTATCAAATATTTGTAAATCAATGAATAAAGAACCAATTAAATTGCCATTGCTAATGGATGTAAAGGAAGTTATCGGAGCATGATACTGCTGCAAGTGTGAGGTACCTGGTCAAACCAAACTGATTAGAAGACAGCAGGTCGTTTTAAAGCGGCAAAGTAAGGAGAGGAATTGTGAGTGGACAGCTTTTTCAATGATTTAGAAACTAACAAAAAGAGAACATCACTTCAGCAAATTCATTTTAGTACTTTTCGGTGTTTAATGGTTAAAATTTTTAGCATATTATTCATGACAACTTTCAATTGTTCTTTATGAAACAAAAAATTGATTAAAAGTACATTTATATTAAATAAAACAGGTTCGTAATTATATGGATTGCAACCAAAGATTTTATTTTACTATTGTATCCCAACTTTATTTTATCCTGGAAATAAGAGAACGAGACTTGTTTTTAACATTCTTCTAGAATAGAATTAATTACTGTAGATGAATGTAAAAAGTAGTTATTGGCTCCTAGTTATATTTTTGAACTCAGCAAGTCTCTTTCCTGTAAGAAAGAACCCATGGTTTGAGATGGCACAGTAATTATTATTTTGCATTTATATGTACTATGAGTCTTCTAGGTTGGTAAGAAATGGTAACAGTTGCGCCACCCTCTTCTATTTATAAAAGCTTAGTGGCAAAATATAGTTTATACATCTAACTAAACATTAATAATATATTTGGCGGGTTTAGCAGGATTTTGGATTGTATAATGCCAAATGTATTTCTCAACAGATGTTGGTAGATCTAATGCTCGAACAAGTTCTGTTTAGTATGTAGATGAAGCATCATTCTTAGATATAGTAAGATTTGTGATGAGCACAGTCAACTTTGAGTAGTGCGCTCTGAAGAAACTCACAACTGAACATTTCAATCTGGGGTGTTGACCATCTCCCATGAGAATGTGAATGCTATGGAGGGCTTAAGTAGCCCAGTGGAGGAGTCCTGATCATTAGATGGCTGTAGTTGGCTATCTTAAAAATATTGAAATATATTTATACTAATTATGTGGAAATAACAAGTCAAACGTATATTATACACTATTTATAGAAAGTGAAAGATAACATTGTGCAAAAATTAAATGCTTAAATATCAGCCACATACCATCCTCAAAACATTCAAATATTAAACTGTATCCCATCATTTTATTTTGGTTTGTGATTCAACTTCCAAAGGTCCAGGTTAGCAAATAAACTAAAATTTTATTTGGAACTACCAATGGTATTCTCTTCACTTACCATTACTATTATATCATCGTGATTGTGTACAAACCATATTCATCATGATAGTAAATCTGCGGTTAATATTCTCATGTTTAGATGGATAATAAGTCCCAGGGTATGTCACTAATAAAGACCCTATGAAGCAGAACTTGTGTTAACTCCTATGGAAATTTCTTGGGTGTAACATTTGTGTGGGTGCATGGTAAGTACATTATTATTAAGTCAAACTTACCCAACTAAGGTCATAGGGATAATAACTTCCTGTCACTGCCCATCCTCACAGCAAACAACTTTTTAGATGATAAGGAAGTATTACATTTCATTAACCTAAATATATAATTGTCTTAATTGAGTTAAACCATCAACCAGCGTCAATAAACAACGGAAACCATCTAGTATTATCATATAGCAGTCTGGCAATCAATGGCTATGCATAAGTCTCTCACAAAGTATATGAGTCAGGAACCTTTAGACGTTAAACTGATAAATAGAGGAAGTGCCCCTTCAAGCAAACTTAGGGTATACAGTGGTTAGAAATACAATTTTTATTTAATGGATTTATCTGTTTCATATAGGCCTGTATGCGTTTTGAGGGGACAGAATATAAAACAAGCCAAAAAAGTGAAATACCCTCACCACCTGCAGTGGATGACACTATGAACACTGAAGGTTTCAGAAAGAATTAGCCTATGGCTATGCGATTGGCATCAGGATCACATCATGATACCGTGGATACGCTGCGTTTTAGAAAGTCCTATTGCCACCTGACTGCATTATGAACATACCGTGAATATTCAATTTATAAAACCTACTATTTTTTGGCCGTACAAGACTTGAGTTTCTTGCATACATTTGTTTCTGTTTGTTCTCTTTACAGTATTTATGAAATTTCATATCCACTGTAGTTTGTTATACTTCAGATCGTTACAGGCATTATTGTAGGAAATTGTACTGCGTAATTACATTAAACTGCAAATTTACAATATGATTTCATGACTTGTATGGTGACACTGGGGACAATTATGATATCTTACATGGGAGGTCTGTGGGACACCATGATCTGTGGTGACACTGTGACAACTATGATATCTTGTGCAGTGATGACTGTGGGGACACTACATCTGTATGGTCACATTGTGGACACTTATGAACCTGTATGGCCGTCAGCACTGTGGGACACTACATATATGTACACTGTGGGGACACTATGATATCTCTGTGGTCAAAACTGTGGGACATCTATGTCAATTTAAATTCATAGCACACCGTGAATATAATCGTGGAATATGAATCGCAGAATACAAATCGCGGTGAAATATAACCGTGGCAGTGGAATACACCGTGTTGTGGAATACAATCGATGTGGAATACTGTGGAATACACCGTGAATACACCGTGGTGGAATATACCCGTGAATAGCACCGATGTGGAATACACCGTGATGTGGAATACAATCGCGTGGTGGAATACACTTAGGTGCGGAGCATAATCGGTGGTGGAATTACACCGTGGTGGAATACACCGTGATGTGGAATACACCGCGATGTGGAATACACCGCGATGTGGAGTTAGGACCTTGATGTGGAATACACCGTGATGTGAACATAATCAGTGATGTGAATACACTGTGAATATAATCGTGGTGGGTGAATACACCGTGTGGAATACACCAGTGATGGGAATACACCGTGTGGAATACACCCTGTGGTGGAATACACTGTGGTGGAGTACACGTGTGGTGGAATACACTGATGTGAACACACCGTGATGTGGAATACAATCTGTGTGGAGCTAAAACTGTGAACAACCCTCCCGTGTGGAGGTCAAGCACCGTCTACAGAGGTTTTGGCGGGCAATTGTAATTTTATATGGGTAATCTGCACTTATGAAGATTTTGTCCAGTCAAAATATAAATTCCTCACAGTACAATCATTGTTCCACATGTTAGAAAATACCTAGAAAGACCTAGATGTGTCTTAAAGGTCCCAAAAAAAAATTCCATGACGGCACAGACTGCCACAGACAGGAGAGGCTCATATAAATTTAGACTTGAAAACATATATATCAACCTAATCAGAATATGATTAATAATACTAAATATTTGTAGCAGCGCACATATTCACCCTGCTGCTAAGTGCACACAAAGAACAAAGAAAAACATGAATACAAAACAATATACAAATGAGGTATAGGAAAAATTATAATTGAGATACATGTACCTGCTAATGAATTACGAAGATAATCATCTTCGAAGAATTGTATAAGATGAGTTTAAGACTGACTTAAATCTAGTTATACCATAGACAAGATTTGAGTTTAGCTGGAAGATGATCTGAGAGTCCTGAGCCATGTTGAGTATAGTGGCAGTCACCTATCACCCCAGTCCCACGCCAGGTTGGTTGCTTGAGAGGCGACAGTTGAGCGCAAATATAAATTGAGCAACAAGTAGTGGATTTGTGAACACCAGTATGTTTTAAAAACAATCTCTGTGAGACAGGAAGCCAGTGCAGTTCTTTAAGATTCGCGATATGAAATGATGATATGCGAAACAATGCTGGAGAGTATGAGGTTTTAAAGTCGTCGTCGAGTCATTATACACCGAATTACGTGTGCGTTTGTCCTTCATAACATCACGCTGTTGGCAGTATTCTTGCCGATGTACCTGAAGCTTCCCACGTCACGCCATTTCTCAGCCTGCCGACGTGACGGACTTTCCTGCAGCACGAATACCATTGGAAACCAGGATTCAGATTGTAGTTTAACAGTCTGAGTTTTTATGGATAATGATCGTCCAAGATGTTAAGTGACAGTAGATTCAAAATAGACTGACACAGAACTAGCTCACTGATCTCAAGGTTTACATTTAAATAGGATTCAATATCGACATAACCTTTTAATATTTATTTTCCAGTGGCGAGTAGTTATGGAGAAAACAGTAGGGTGATGAGGTTTTAAGGTCTACATTTACCATGATTGTACAATGACTGGGATAAGCTGGGATGGAGGTGTTGGTCTGAGATGAGAGAGGTGAAGTATTTTCACGCGTTATCATGAGGCCGGGCATAGTGACCATCGATGTGAGTGGGTGTTGCATGTGCTGGGATAAGTCCATGAGTGAGAGTAGATCTTTAAATTGATTTGTATAATTGTTTGAAGGATGTCCTGTTGAATGTTAAAACTGCCATAAAAAATAATGTCAGATGGTGCAAGATAATCCAATTAATTTCAAATTCCCGGGAGAAAAACGAGAAATTTGTTTAATATCAAACATCATTTCATTGATATGTATTGAATAAAAGGAATAGATTCATAGGAGTTGCACGTTACCAGCATGCAGAGATTCAAACAACAGAAGTCAATGTTAACATTTTCCATACTGAGATAAACTGGACCTAAAGAGAAGCGCAACCCTCCACTGGTCTTTGGTCCAGATATGGATGGAGGAATACAGCAGGAGTGCACTGCAGTAAAAGTCATCATCAGGTTTAACCATGTCTCGGATATAGCAACAAGATCCAAATTGTTTGAAAGTACAGTCAATAAATCTATCCGATTGTTATATATATGGATTGAGTATTCGCGACAGAGCCGAAGTTGAGACCCACGTAGCTTACTGGAGCTGAAGCAGGTTAATGTCGCTTGTTGATGGGCGGGTCTGATTGCTGGGGGTTGCGGAGGCCGGCGTTAGCTGTAAGTCTGCCCATTCTACGTCGACCAGCTTTTACCTCGCTGGCGTGCGGCGGTATGTTTGGAGTTGATTGCGGGTATTCCAAGACAGTTCAATTGACTCAATGCTGAATAAGATAGAGCCGTAATTGTATATTATACTGCGAAGATTGAGTAGTTCATCAGGCTTTTGGTAAACCTGGCAGTTTGGAGTGGCAAAGCGATCGGTGGTAAAGTGTTCAGTGTTTGTCCAGGGTTTGGGTTTAATGTCACCAGAAATAACAGTTCCAGTGAAAGGTGGTGGTGATGACTATTATAAGGATATAGGACAACCCTAAAATTTATGGATTTGTTGTTTTTACAAGCTGTAGGCTGTAAGCTGTAGCCATATTCGCAAAGAGATTGAGCTGTATTGAGACAAATTGTCTGGATAGCAGGAGACAAATAGAGTAATCGCTGTCTAATCATGCTGTTGATCCAATAAAAGGCTGGGTCAAGCTACGTAAGAAGCTATAATCTGTCAGGGTTGATTGCAGAAATAAAATGAAGATACAAGTGTGCATTCAACACAGTAAAATTTTACAGCAGAGACAGAGAACAAAATGGGTCAGTTTTTTACCTATTATAAGAAAACAAATGGCCAAATACTCATGGCAAAACGTCCAGTAGATCTCCTAGTGTAATAAGAAATCACTATAAAAAATGAAGACAAACTTGTAGCTACAAACACTTACTAGCACAAAACTGGAGAGCTAAGTAGTGAATGGTTGCTTGTTAAGCGCCCATTCAATCCGAGTAAGTTTCGGAACAGACAACTTCATTGCTATCCTGTGTTCTGGGCCATTGATGGAACCAAGGTCTACGTTGGTTGGTTACAGGCTCAGCCGGCTAATTCTTCAGTCCTCTTGGGAAGGGCTTCAATTTGATCATATAACCAGCCTGACTAACGCATCCGGTATTTGTTTCGATCAACTGCGTGGCTAATGCTGTCGGTCGGCGTGTCGTTCTCATAGCCACAAATGTGCAATTTGCTCCAACAGGCGGCCGCGGCACATCACACCGCCACAGTCGTAGGTGTTGCGCTGCGGTGGTCCGTTTGCTAGCCACAGCACACACTCAGTCCAAATTCACACATGTTTTCCTTCCCTGCAACAAGCATCCAATGAGGCACGATGGCCCACATTTTGTTGCAAGAAGTTCTAACGTGGTTTTGTCTTGCTACTCGGGTCCGCAGGTTATTTCGCCTGCGTAATTTAATTGAGAATTTATCAATTGCCCGGCTTAAGACGAATCGGAAGTTTGAGCTGGCATGTGGCTGGTCTCTTCGTGTCCACCTTTCCACTCTCCTGCTGTTCCTCATTGCTGAGCCAGCAGGTACCAGACTTCATTTAATCCATAACCCCTCATCACCCTGCGGATTCCCATATCAATTTGCACACCTTAGTTTAATCTGCTGGTCAGCCATACCTAGCTCTGATGATGCAGTCACAAGGCGACCAGCGTTTTTCCAGGGTCGGCGCCCGTCCGAGACAAAATCAGCCTTCCGTTTACTCTGTCCACCCCTGACGATTTGGACCTAATGGGTTTTCATTCTGATGGCCAGTTTATGCTGACAAATGTATGCCCACTGAGGCCTCGCACCTGCGTTGCCTGAACGTTTTAGTACTTTTTTGAGTACACCACACGCAAAAAGCCGCCAGCACTCCGGAGCGTTGTATTACCTGATGATTTCTCGTCGGGGAGCAGTGGTCACTTCAATGTGCCCGCACTCCAGTTCTAGGTAAAGATCACTAAACTTACTTTCCTGGGTTTGGCAATTGACTATATCGTACAGGAAAGTCCAGGTCCCTGACAGTCTGCATTTCCGTGGCGATAACATGTAAAGTTTCGCTGGTAAGCAAACACCAGCACAGCGTCAGTTTTATTGGGGAGTCCACTTGTCTAAAGCAGCTCATTTGTCGAGTTTGTCTGCGTCGTTTGTGCTGATATCACTCGCGGCGTTCGGTGCCGCACCATCGGCAATACGGACTTGCCAAGCTCGTGCTGATTTGCTGCTGGCAGCAATGGAAAAGGCTTCATTGGTATCAAGGTTTACCTTTGCTTTGCTATTGAGTCCCCGGCTTTAAAAATTTTACTTTTCTTATTGTTTTGTTCATTTTGAGCTAATACCCACCAGCGTAAGTCTCCCAGTCTTGCGTTATTGGGGACTCTGTTTGTTATCAGCATCTCAGGTGTCCAGAATTTGCCTTTGTTATGCAGTATTGACTTGACGTAAAAGAGTTTGCTGGTTGGGCGACGGGGCTGTATGTCCCAGATGACAAGAATTTCTGCATATAGTTCCGCAGTGAGCAGTTGATCTCGACTAAAGGCTGTACGAAATTCACCTGAGTATCGGCTATCCTTGGTAGTCCCTTCTTTGACGGGGTCAAATACTTATTTATATGCTACTGTCACAAACACAGTACTCCATTGACTGGATTTAGGCGTGTATCTGGCTTTTTAAGCAGAACAAAACAGAGTTGTGAAATCGCGGGATTTTAACTGGCTTCTAGGTACCCACCTGATCAGCACCTGGGGTTAATTAGGCCTCCCCAATAGTTTGGACAACTGGGACTTATTTTGTAGCAGATTTACCTTACTTTTATTACTTACTATTTATTTATTACTTACTATTATTATTACTTACTATTATTTATTACTTACTATTATTACTATATATATATATATATATATATATATATATATATATATAATATTCTTTACCGAAGACTAATCAGTACGTATCCTATTTGTCTTCGTACACAGACAAAAATAAAACTGGTGCTGAAACCAAAGAAAGTGTCATACCAACGTCTCAAAACTTAATAAGGGTCACATAAATTTTAAAAATGTAATTTTTGTTGAATAAGCCAAATAGATATTGGCAAGTTCACATTTTCCGGACACACGAACCACTTCCAAAGTACATGAGTCAGGCGCGTGATGCCAGTCGTCGTCACTCTCATTGGTTGAAATCAGCTGGCGAAGTGTCTGTTGGCGCATATGCGTTGTTCTTTTTATGTTTTTTGTTTTTTTTAGTCTTACAGAGCAGGGCGATTTATTCCAACAGGCGAGGCCTAATTTCACTGATCCGCGGTCAGGTTTCCAACGCAGTACCCGCAACACAGCCAGAATGTACATGTACATAGAGCTAGGTTACACGTACGATGCATTATATGCGTGTGTCGGGTCACGTGATATGCTAGCAAAAAAATTCCCCCTTTTCTTGATGATTTTACACTTGAGATTAAGTCTGTATATTAGCCGTATCTGTCTGTACTGCAGCACACAGGGCTGTTTATAGCGCCCGCAACGTGCGGCATAATAATTATACAGAATTGAACAAGTTGTAAAGCATCGATTATTCATAATTATATTCAAGAACGTAGCTATGAAACGACGTCCAATCGCAGATAAAAATTGCTGGATCGAATGGAATTCTGCCGTGCTGTGCTTTAAACGACTTTTTCGCATAGGGGTACGAACGTTTGCCCGATTTGTAAGGCCTCTCTTAGCCACCATAGTTTGTATATGGGAAATTTGGTCCCGCGTATGCAATGTATCACGTGTTTCCCTGTTGGCAAAAACAAGATGGCCGAAACAAAAGCGTGTCACCGCACCGATTTTGAAGCCGACCGATGACCAGAAACTGGAGACTTTTTTAGGTGTTCATGCGACAGCGCGAACACCTCTTGAAATTGTTCGGTTTTTAGGTGGTCGCGTGCGACAGCAGCGCGAACACCTCTTGAAATTGTTCGTTTTATTAGCTTGTCGCGTGCGACAGCAGCGCGACAAACTCTTGAAATTGTTCGTTTTTTTCTCCTCGATGAGACTTCTCTAAAAAAAAAAAAACCATAGTTGCCAATCTCAGAATGACTTCATATTTTGCAGTTGCAATCCTTGAAATTACTAGATGTAAATAACGGCGAGGACGTAAGGATTTCACCACTGATTGATTTTATAATTAATTGTTAGTAATTAGATATATTCAGCATTCAATGTCTCAGACTGAACGAACGTTATGTATGTGTGCACACGTTTACCGTATGCAATCCAGATCTGTGCACACAAGCGATCGGTGAATTGGCATAAAATGAATGAAAACTACTGGTTGACTAGACTGTGGAAGTTGAATACCGCCCTATTGTGTCTTACGTTGCATATTCACCGTGTTATTATGATTGAATTGGAAGAATATCCGTGTTTATGGAAGCAATAGCAGCTGTTTTCAAGCATATAAATTAGTTTGGAAAGTGGTGTTTTAAATTGTTTTAAGAAGCAGAACAAACGGAGAGGATTTCACATGTTCATGTAGTTTCATTCTCTGTTTTGATCATGATGCACGTGCATATAAGATGTAAGCTTTCCGATATCGCCATTGGGGGATCAACAATTTTTCCAAATGAATGTTTGAATTAGTATAGTTATATTCATGTATGCCACATTCCCAGGGCTTATAAGTAACCTCGTACCAACTGCTCATGAATGCTAATAATATAAATATGCACAGATGACAACAATACACGTTCTTTCAATCGTCTAAAAAGAGGGGGTTTTCAAAAACAAACAAGTTTGCAAAACACCTTAATATACCTAGTAAAATTAAGATGATTCATTGGCAAAGTTTTTTCAGGTCTGGAGAAGTCGCGGATTCATCAAGAAGAGGCAAATCTTAAACACAAATTGCAACTATGGACACACTCTTTGAAATTGTTCGGTTTTAGGTGTTAAGAATGAATTAGTATAGTTACATTGAGTGAAGTCCGACC
>CM055822.1:34365543-34421094 GCA_029582265.1 Zoroaster sp. YZ-2022
CATGTTTTCTTTGTTTCCGCGCCTTGAGCGCCCAGCAGGTGGATATGTGCGCGCTAAAAAATCTGTAATTATTATTATTATTATTATTATGTATTATTATTAACGCGTAACGCCACCAAACAGCCGTTTACTAATATCACCTTGCACGTTCATTCCTTATGCACAACATATCGTAGAAACCATACCTTTCTGGATTCTCGGTTGTGACGTCATGAGTCGCGCCAAGTTAATCACAGTCTGGAACTCATATGAAAGTACGTATGCAATAGCAGACATCAATCAATGGAACCTATCTAATTTGACTTTACCGCAGGAAGGCATGGAACTTCATTTACTCGGTGAGTTGCTCTGTCAAAGAGTCAAAATGTTTGTATTTTTATATTTACTTATCGTTGTTAATAATTTAAAAAGAAATCTGACTTATAAATTGTTCATTCTTTATAAAGAAATTCTAATGAAGGTAGTAGTTTTGAGATATTGAAGAGGAGCCAAAATTCCCCTGAGTCAAAGTCTGTAGCTCCTAGGTTAAATAACCCAATGAGTAGTATGTCAGATGGGGCTCCTAGCGCATCTACTTAAAAATCATTTTTTAAAGTTCATTTTTTAGGTACTTTCCCTAAAAACTGTGCGTGTCTAATGATAAGATGTAAAAAGGATGTATGAATGATGTGCGCTGTTACTAATAATGACGTCATGAAAAGATTGATGACGTCACTCGAGATTTAATATTTAAAAAAATGTTTTTGGTGTATGTAGAAAATGATATAAAAAATGATTTATTAAAAATTGAACTTAAAAAATGAGAAAAAAAATATTATCTTGTTTAATAGTGAGAAGAGATGACAACGAAAAGATTAGAAAGAAGAGAAGAATATGAAATAATAACACCAAAGAAGTCACCAACACAAGATTTGTTGAGCGATATTAAATTTGAAAACTATGATGAAGCTATAGCTGTGAAAAAAGCTAGCGCTCAGCCGAGAAGCGCACTGAAGAAAGACAATGACTATGATTTTTATTTTAAAATTAAAATGGGTTATACGTTTAAAAGTTTAATAGACATTTTAGTGGCTATTCAGTTAAAGGTTACTTTTAAAGTAGATTACGATGGTTTTTATTGTACGGAGATGGATCGATCGAAAAGAATACTCATTGATATAGTATTAAATAGAGAAAACTGTTTTGAATTTAAATGTGAAAACCCAATTAAATTTACAGTTAATTTAAAACATTTACAAAGAATGACTCGTACTATAAAACGAAAAGCATCATTGATAATTTATGTTAAAAACGAACGAATTTATATCGAAACTTGCATAGTTGGATCGTGCGGTGAAAACAAACGAGAAATTGACAGCGTGAGTATTAATACGTTAGTTAGAACGGATTTAATTGAATTATCAGACAACTTTAAAGCTGGCGTTTATAAATATCCGTATATAGTTGAAAGCAGCGCTTTTTTTAAACTTAAAAAAATGTTGCAAGTCAGCACTAAAATTAATTTAAACATGTATAGTTTAGATTACATTAGTTTTTTTAGCGATAACTCAAGTCTTTTCAGCGCATCTTTAGAATTGGGTTACACGGATAAAAAACAACAACCGTCTTATTCAGCTACATTTGCTATGGGTTTATTTAGCATTTTATTATAAATTTCATCTTTAGACAAACAAATACAGTTTTACGCTCCTCTTGTTGAAAATGAACCGTTAAAATCGCTGCTTCAGTAGGTATATTTGGGAAAGCTTTTGCTTATATAAAGATGAAAGCTTTTTTTAGAAAATGAAGAAAATGAAGAATACAAAGCTAAAAAATATGTAAAAATTATAAACATTATATTAATTTATAACGACTAGAAATTAAAATTTGAATTACAGCGTTTGCGCCGCTGGGGCATACGGGAGGTCTATCTGACGTTTTACCCGCTCTGTTACTTGCAAAGCGGGTTTTGATTATAATAAGATTTACTTACAGTAAAGTTTACTTTAAACTTAAAAGTTTTCTATAATAACTTTTTTTCTACATTTTACATCGACGGGTTTGATCTCTGTTTTAGCTAACATAGATGCATCTTTAACCGGTTTGTTACGGATTTTTTCATTCATTTTAGAAAATTTATCTCGTTCTTCGTATACGAGTAAAAATTCATTTGCAGTAACGACGCCGTCTTCGATCGCTTTTGAAACGTGGTTTTCAATCGTGTTGAGTTTAGACGATGTTAAAACTCGTATCTCATCATGTTTTTTAGCTTTTTTAGATAATTTATATTTAGCGTATCTGAGAGCAAACGCCACACCACCCAACCCTAAAGCTAAACCTTCTAAAATGAATCCTACGGGTGATGATACAACACTGGCGATACTGGCGATTCCAATAGCTCCCGCTCCCATACAACCCAATTCTGCGAGAGTTTCTACGATACTACAAGCGTTGATAATTTTATTATATTTTTTATAGACGGTTTCACGATGATTTATTTCGATTCGTAATTCTTTTTGAATATCATCGATTTTTTGCAATCGAAATGATTTAGCATTATCCGTCATAGAGGGTAAATATGGATAAAGTACATTCGTTGATTCTATAGGTACGCTCATTAGTTTTTATTAATAGATAAATACTTTTTTTTTAAACTTTTTAATCTATGGGAAAAGTATTAATTGGAATTTGTTTTGCTTTTATTTCGTAGCATATCCCCGTTTTCAAAGAGCCAAAAAAAGTCCCTTGAAAATAGATTTCGGCATAATTAGCATAATATTTTGAACGGAAACATATTACACATTCTAAATAACTCGGTTCATTAGAAAAAGAAAAGTTATCTCCTATAGGGAACTCAATTTGGGTAGATGATCGATCATCATCATCATCAATTTGTTCACTTTTTACTATAGAATAAGAATTATTTTCACCTTTATTCATTTTGCATATAATGAATACTATAATAAATCATTTACGTAGAAATGTATTTTATTTTGATACCAAAAAGTTTCAAAATCAAAATCATCAAAATAATAAAAAGAAGAAAAGTTGACATTTCGCCCAAGTTTACTAGGACTGATATATTTAGTTTCTTCAAAAATTTCAATAGGTGATGTATGTACAATTTCATCTTTAATTACGCTAGCAGCAGCTACAACGCCACTCGTTCGACTAGGTCCATAAATACTCGCCATATTTATTATAGTATAAATTTAAAAATTTAATTTAACGGTAAAGTTTTAATTTTTATATTGAAACAGATTTTAGAATTTAGCGCACCGAAAAAGGTCGCCTCTACAAAAACGTTTTGACCGCCTCGTATTTTAAAACACATTTCGTATCTTAAATGTGACATTTCATCATCGATAAAATAAAATACATTATTTTTATCCCCAGGAGAAGGAATATAATAAATGCTGGCCCCATAACCGCGCGTCGAAGAAAACGAAGTAAAACATTAGCTTTTGTAAAATGTACTAATAAACTACAGTATGACGGCGCCACGTTAAACATGTAAAAGGTAGTTTATTCATCCCACCATCCGAGTACGACGTTGTATTTTTCGACTAGAGGTATTCTTTGTAAAATTTCATCTCTGTTGAGATATCCGTGATGTTCATAAATTTCGCTAGGTAATGTATGTACAATTTCATCTCCAATTACGCTAGCGCTACCGCTCGTTCGACTAGGTCCGTAAATACTTGCCATATTTATATGATTTCAAGATTTAAAATAACAGGAAACCGTGATTATTTATGTCTCTACCCTTTGATCTTTAATTTGAAAACTCAATGTGTTAAAAGTACCGACTTTTAATGTTTTAAATAATGGATTTTTATATTCCATCCACATACTTTCTCCGAACGATTTGTCTTGCAAGGGAAAAGCGTTTAAAAATGGTACACGGTTTACCGTTGTAATAATTATCGGTAGTAGAAATTTGATCGCAATGAATGTATAAAATTTTAAAAGTTGCGTCAATCTTTTACTATATTCTCCTACGGTTAGAAATTCATTATGAAGCCCGAGTAAATTAGCTAACCCAGATGTAAATTTAACGGATTTGTTTCTTGAGTTAAATTTAGTAAAAGACACCCGTTGTTTTATCTATAGTAAACGTTATCCAAGGCGCATCTTTTACTATAATATCGATAATTTCGTTAATATTGTAAAGTCCCGCTTCGACAATCTTGATGACATCTTCTTGCTCACCCGTCGTACGATAGATTATTCTTTCTTTTTACGCACGTTATAATATCCTACCCAAATGTTTACGCTAAAGTAATGTTATCGCGAGATTACCATCACGATTATCGATAACATCGTTTAATTGAATCGACCCGCCATTTTTCAATTTCAACTTCAATGGTATGATACATTTTAATATTAAAAGTTTATAATTTTATTATAATAAAATAACGTTTCCATTAGCGTTCAAGAGTAATTTTACATTTTCATATCCGCAATCTGGAATTTTACAGCGCCTCAAAATTTTAACGCTAGCGATTTAACGAGTCTAAATATTTACGTCAACGAAAACGAGTTTTTAACGTACAACTGAGTAATCCTTTTCAAAATTACAGGTTACCACGCGTTTATAATTACTTGGATGTACGTCGATGGAGATTTGTTCCTAAACCGTTTTATCAAATCAAATAGAATTTTGCAACGTGGTGTAGTACGACGGGTTGCGGTGTGAGTTGGAAACATTTATACCATTCAGATCGGATGATTCGTAGTTTTTGGGTTTCACGTATATTATCAAATTAGACGAATACTAAAAGAACAGGTATCCCCGAACCTTTGAATCAATTTGGAGCGCGATTGAAAATAATATAGACATCAACACGTATAATGTTACATGTAGAGAATTTCATGCATCGCCAGATGTTCGTTGGCGACAACGAGTAGATGTAAACTCTGAGGGTTTAGGTACGGCTTATGAAAAAAGCGGTGTGTATACGGCTGTACCGGGTAAAAATTTTGTTGATACTCGTTTTATTAACGGCAAGTATAACCCAAAAATAAAAATTCTGAAATTTAAGCAAGACCTTGAAGATGTTCCAAAACAAAAGTTTGAGCCTTACATAGATTACATTACGATCGATTATATAGAACAATCTTTAAAAAGCTGAACGAGGCTGGGTTGGGTACATACTCGATTCTAAATTAGCTCAAGGTTTTACGGATATCGGCACAGAACGCGTAAACGATTCTATAAGAACGTACGTCTACGCGTTATTGGGAGCTCAAGCGCAAGCAAAAACATCATTTTTAGCGAGTGGCGTCGGTTTGAACGCGCAGCGTGAATTTATAAATAATAGTAAATGCCGAAATTGATTCTCCGGTTGATTTACAATCTTCTATTCAACGATATCAAGATGTTTTACAATACGCTCGTTCTCAATTAAACTTTTGTATCGGAGAAATTTATACATGATGCCGAGCGATATGAATTTACGAATAGGTACGTACGCGGGATACAACAATAATATTTTAATCGCGACGAGTGAATTCTCGTTGGGTTTAAATTTAGATACAAATTCAGAACCAGTTCCTCTTCCTATTTTACCTTTACAATCAACGTCGACGTTACCCGCAAAGCACGTGGAAGAATCTAATGATCTAGAATCTCCCCCTTTACTAACCCAAGACTCTTTAGATGATACAATAACCAAAGACCCTTTAGAAGATGTTCTTTCTAGCGATGATAACCACAAAGAAGAAAAACATTCTTTAATTATTGGTTTTGCAGTTTTAACCGGACTCGGCGTTATGATTTACGAATTGTTATTTTAGCGTTTTCTGCATATAAGTTAAAATTAAAACACCAACCCCTGTCAAAGCTAGCCATAAATGTTCTGCTGCCCACGTAACCACGTTAGAAGCTGTTTTAAATAACCAATTTACTATAGATCCGATAATAGCCGGTAAAAGCGGCTAAAGCTTTTAACTCTAGTTTAGCTAATACATTAGCTAGATTTTTAATGTTTTTGTATCCACTCTTTTACGCCTCCGCTCGGTTCTGGCGGTTTTGGTGTTGGAGGCGTGGGTTTTGGAGGTATAGGTTTTGGTGGTGCAGGTTTAGGTGGTATAGGTTTAGGTAAACTGAATTTACAGCATTACCGATCGATTCAACGATAAAGCGATGGTCATACTAAAAGCCGTTAATATACTGACTATAGTTATACCTTGTTCTCTAAATAAAGTTCTAATTCTTTCACCCAACGTTTTTGTCTATATTTTTATTCTATATAATGTTTCTTTTATTCTATTTAGTTGACTAATACTCTTTTCATCATACTTGTATATTTGTTCTTCAATTACCGATATTTCATCTAATAATTCTCGTTCTCGATGAACGAGTTGTTTTTTCACATCTTCATCTCCCAGATCAAGAGCGATTCTTTCTCTAACCATTGTTAATTCTTTGTTTCGCGCGTACAATTCAGCTTTTAATTTTAACTCGTGCCCTTGAGCTGTTTTCATAAGATCCGCGTAACCCCTTATTTCACGCTATACATTTGTCTCTTCTACCGCTGATGCCTCTTGCGCCATAAAATCAATAAATTCTTCAACCGTCCTATTTGCCTCCGCTCTAGACGCTTGCGCATCGCTTTGTAGATTACTTAGCTGAATATCATCGTTGCCCCACTCGTATTCGTCTCCTTTTGGAGGTGTAGTTGGTAACATACGACTTGCTTCTCTACGAAGAGGCGATCGATCGATAACGACCGGAGGTGTTTCTAGTTTTTTTTTTTAACTTTAGCCGCTTCTTCTTGTATCTCTGGTGATATTTTTAGTTTAGTTCTACTCCAATTTATTATACCCAATTGTTCTTTCATAAATCTAGTCTGGCTAAAGCCCTCTTTACCGGCTCTATCGGCTATATAATTTAACGATGCAAAAGTTATAATATCTTTATCAAGCGTCAACTTGACGCTTTTTTCAGCGTCTATAAAATAAATACCATCGTCAAGTACGTGAAATTTTTCGTATTGGGGTGGTTATATATCCCAATTTTTTCCTGTTACAATTTTATAAAAGTTTTCAATATAACGACTATCTGACGATGGTATTGAATACGTCTCACTGCCTCGTAATCTTGCTAATCTTTCTTCATCTTCTTTTTGTTGTTGATCATTTACATCATCCACGTTTACATCATCTTCATCTTCCTCTTTATCAAGATCTTTTAATAATGGATCCATCTCCATAAGATCGTACTTTCCTGCCATTTATAATTACTTTTATCTTTTTAATAATTTATAATTCGCGTAGCCTACTATACTCATTCCTAGTACGATAAATATAATTTCTCGCGTTTTTTGATCCTCACTAGAAACGTAACAATCTTCTAGTTGCGGTTCGTCGTATAAATCTTTCGGTAAATTTATTTGTTGACCCGTAACTCGTGAATATTTATTCATCGCTTCGTCGATGCTATTAAACGTTCTTACGGCGCTCGATTCTTTTTGTATTTTCTCGTTTAAATAATCTAGATATTTTAAACGCTTTTTACTAAATTCGTCTCTAGCTTTCGAAAGTTGTTCTAGCGCTAAATCGTGTCTTTTTCGTTCTTGTTCAGCGTCATTACCCCGTAAACTACCAAATAAAAAATTTGATCCGGTAAATGCTAACGCGTTGACTACCGCACCTCCAATCATCATCGCTATAGATACCATTTTATTTTTAAAAAAGATAAAAATATTTTATAGTTTGTAAATATAAAATATGGCTAATAATACGTACGGAGATGTGCTCGATCCATACAGAAGAATAAGTGAACCTAGAGGTATAAAAGGATTGCGTCAAAAAGTTGTTATTACAAACAATCCAAGTACCATTACCGAAAATCAATTGTTGACGGTTCGTTTTCCAAATTTAGGAATGAACGACGTTATCGTTCCGAATACGGTTCGATTAGCTTTCAACATTGATCTTGTTAGCGCAGATGATGATACGAGAACGTTGGTACAAAACGTTGGTAGAGCGATCGTAAAACATATAATTATTAAAATGGAAGGAAATGAAATATTTTCTTTAGACGATGCGGATGTGTTCAATTGTTATAAAGACGAATGGTTAAACAAAGATCAACGCGATAATTTAGCGTATCAAGGAATCGAAAATGCAAACGTAACTAAATTGCGAGTAGACGCTAGCGATAAGGTTCCGCGGGTAACGGAGAAAAGATAAAGCTATCGCGGATACGTATAAAAATAGATATTACATTCCGCTGGATTTTGAATTGTTGACCGATCATCAACCCTACTACCAATCGGGTATCGGAGATCGGTTGACTTACGAACTCGTGTTTAATAAATTTTCTAACGTTATTAAAAGCACTGATGATAATGCTAAATATATCATAAGTGGAATTTCTTTAGAATATCAAGTCGTTCATATGCAGAACTCGCTCGAACGATTAAAAATCAATATAGTAACCGGTTGAGTATATTGTTTGATCGCGTACTAAGACAGAGCGTGACTCCGTTAAACAAAAAGATACGACGTGGAATATAAATTTAAATACCCCCGCAAAAAGTATGAAAGGAATATTGTTTTTATTCAAAAGAACCCGACGTACAAGAATCAAATAAATTTTATAATCCAAAAATTAATAATTTTCAATAACGATCGAAGGCGTTCCTAATCAACTCTACGCGCACGGAATGAAAAGGTATCAACATTGGGAAGAAATTTCAAAAATATTTCGGCGATTCAAAACAACAACACGCTATACAAGTCGTACAAGCTCTAGATTTATCCAACGTTAAACAAGCTGATTATTTAAGCAAACGATACGGTTTATTTTTAGATTTAAGAACGAGCACTGATAATAAACTACACGGAAGCGGAAGACGAGTACAACACTTATCTGAAGGAATTACTATTCAAATAGAAAAGAAGCAGAAGCTGCGGGTGAATTGTCTATGTATACTTTTATTATCATGGACGCGCAACTAAATAAATGGACGTTTTGAATCTGTTGATTATTAAAATTAATCACTAATATTAAAAAGAAAATGTTACCTAAATATCCTCACGTTGCGTTAGTTTGTGGTCAAACCGGATGCGGAAAAACTGAATTTATTTTAAATTTGTTGGAAAATATTTTAAATATTTTGAATATATAGTTGTATTATGCTCCACTATCGCTATCAACGACGCTTATAAAAATAGAAAATGGATTTGGAGCGATGAGCGAGTGTTGGTTAACGATTTAAACAATATTTCATTAGATAAAGCTTTACAAATTTATAGTGACGTATACGAAGGAAACGAAACGTTGTTTATCATCGATGATTGTAGCGCAAATAAAGGATTGCAATATAAAAAGTTTTTGAAAGATCAACGACAGCATGAGTTATCGCTATTAGCTTTCAGCGGTCGACACAAGCATCACAGCTGTTGGGTCATTTCACAAAAATATAATAGTGTATTAAAAGATTTTAGAGAGCAACTCAAATGGGTGTGTTTATTTTATTGTAAAGATAGAGACTCTTTCGAAGATTGTCTTCGAGAAAATGATGTCATGCCAACAAAAGAGACAAGAATGGAAATTCATGAAAAATTTAAACGAGTTAAACATCGCAAATTAATTTTAAAAACAGATCAACCTACCGATTATGAAATACGCGACTAGATTACTCATAGGTTGTTAGCAATTACTCATCGGTAGTTGAGCAATTACTCATCGGTAGTTGAGCAATTACTCATAGGTAGTTAGCAATTACTCATAGGTCGTTGAGCAATTACTCATAGTTAGTTAGCAATTACTCATAGGTCGTTGAGCAATTACTCATAGGTAGTTAGCAATTACTCATAGGTCGTTGAGCAATTACTCATAGGTAGTTAGCAATTACTCATAGGTTGTTAGCAATTACTCATAGGTAGTTAGCAATTACTCATAGGTCGTTAGTAATTTTACTGATTTTTATATAGATACTTATAATAAATGGAAGAAGTACATAAATTATTAAACGAAAATCCACTCTCTGCGTCAGCGTCCGCGTTAAGCCCACCACCCGCTATGGGTGATATAAACGACGATATATTGTTGAAGCAAAAACTACGAGATAAACGTCTTTTATCCGTTGTATCGGGAGGAGATTCGAAAAGATTTTTTGGTAAAGAGTATTCCATCAACGACATTGAAGCTTTATCTACGGAAGAGCGAGATGTATTACTCACGCAATACGAAACTAAATTAGGTCGTGATATAACGCAGTCTTTAGGTAGCGCTATTCTAACGCTATACGCTAAACTATTAGGATTTAGTTTAAATCGTATTGATTTATACGGTCATCAATTTCAAATTGATGATGAAGGTAAATTAATTTCAGATTTAGAAAAAGATCCATTCATTTCTAGCATGCTTTCTACCGTAGCGTGTGAAATATACTACAAGTACGGAAGCATGCTCGCGCCACTCAGTGCAACACTAATTACTGCAAAACATTTAAAAAGAAAAGAAGAATCTTGTATAGATAATAAAAGCGATGGAAACTAACGAGTTGGAGAATGTGCAACCGGAGCAACCGCAAGCTGTAGCTACGCCGTCGACTGTAACGAAAACACCAGCTAAAAAAGAAAAAACCCAAAAAGAGTCGCGGCTGGAAAAAAAACTCGCCAAACTTAATAAAGAGAAAAAAATACAACTTGTTAAAGGTGAGACTAAAACTCGTTATGCAACAGCGCCGCAACACGCTATTCAAAAAGCAGAAAGCAACGAAACAAGCTACTATTACTACTATATTGCCATTGGTTTAGCCATTGGAGGTTTTGCTTATTTCTTGCTTAGTAAAAAAGATCCAGCGACGATAAATGAACCATCAAAACCAGCCTCAGCAAAGCTGTCTTTACCTACACCCCCAACGAAAGAACTCGCTGTTTTTGAAATGGAATAAGTAAAAAAAAAAAAAAAAATTATATTTAACAATTATAAACAATGATAGATACGAAAACAATCGCCGATTCAGCCTATCACAGCGCCGTTTTGACACTTTTTACCGTTTTATATAGCATGCTCGGTAAAAAAGTATTAAGCGTAGAACCAGCTAATTTAAATAAATTAGATATAAAAGACTCGCTAAAACTAACCGCGACGCTTGGATTATCTTCGATGACGCAAATGTGGTTAGTTCAACAAGGCATTTTACCATCTTCGCTTATGCCTAACAATTCTACAGAATAAAATATATTTATAAATAATAAAAATGGATAAACGAACAAAACAAAAGAGCTCTGCCGCTCAAGCACTACAAAATGTGTATTATAGTCCGAAAGGATACTACAAAGGCCTCGATGCTATTAATAAATTAGCTAAAGAAACTAAGGTGAATAAAAAAGTAGTTTCACGCTGGATAAAAAGGCAAGCGCTGTGGCAAATTTATTTACCCTATCCTAAATATATTCCTAGACCAACCAGTTCAAATAGTACGTTAGAAAAACCAAATGAGGTTCATCAAGCGGATTTATTGTTTCTTCCGCACGATACGATCGGTAAAGGAGCCACTAAAAAACGTACAAGTACGCGTTAACCGTTGTGGATGAAGCCAGTAGATATAAAGAAGCTGAACCATTAACCGATAAAACCGCCGTTCAAGTTGGTAACGCGTTTAAAATAATTTATAAACGTTCGCAGCTCACTTTTCCAGCGCGCTTAAATGTCGACCCTGGAAAATAATTTATGTCAAACGTTAATGTATTAATGAGTAAACAAAATGTACAAATTCAAAGAAGCAAAGCTGGTAATCATAGAGCTCAAGGTATAGTAGAGCGATTCAATAGAACTTTAGGCGAAAGATTATTTTCTCATCAATAGCGGCGATATAGTCTTTTTTTAACAACTGCGCTCTTTTACCCGTGCCGCGTTGAGGTAGATCAATATTTTCAACCGCTATACGCTCTCTCAATTCAGCTAATTTTAATTTATACAATGGCTTTTGTTTATGTTGACGAAACTAATTTTTTACAGCTTCGTAATAAGATCGTTTATCAACTATACCCTTGCTATTTTTAGTGAAAATTATTTGTCCAATGTGTTCTCGCGTAAATATTTTCAATTCTCGTAATGTCCATTTCGATAAATATTTTCTTCTTTCTTCCATTCTCTTTTTACTATTAAACAAGATAATATTTTTATTTTTTAATATTTTTTTAAGTTCATTTTTTAAAACTTACTTTTTTAGCTAAACTTTTTCTAAAAAGTTTTTTTCATTTTTTTAAAGTTGCTACAAACGTTTAGTTGTCTCTAACAACTCTTTCATCACTATATTATAATACCGCCTAGCTTTTCCTTCTGCAACTTTAAAACGATTATAACGATTTATTAATACTTTATTCGCACATCTCGTGCAAAAATTCGTCAACGTCTTTGTTCCTTTTTCACATCTTAAACACGCAACGGGTATACGTTTGCCTTGCTTAATCCGAAAAACATGTAATCCACAATATTCTTTATTACCCACGCTAGGGATGCAACATTTAGATGTTTTGCCAACTAAAAGCCATTAGCAAGGAATTACTTTTTTTTCTTTCAAAGTAGTATTCATACTCGTCTTTAATATTAATTTACATAATATTTTCTCATTTTTAAGTTCAATTTTTAATAAATCAGTTTTAAGTAGGAGCTACATCTTTAGGAAAGTACCTAAAACATTTTTTAAATATTCTATCTCGAGTGACGTCATCAATCTTTTCATGACGTCATTATTAGTAACAGCGCACATCATTCATACATCTTATCATTAGACACGCACAGTTTTTAGGGAAAGTACCTAAAAAATGAACTTAAAAATGATTTTAAGTAGATGCGCTAGGAGCCCCATCTGACATACTACTCAATGACAAGACCTAGGAGATACAGTTACTGCAGCTAGAGAATGTCGGACTCTAGTTGTAGGAATTGCTAAAGTAGCTGAGTTGACAATCCTGAGCTGGTGATTATAGTTCGATGAGGGGCAAAGACGTAATCCTTGAAAGGGCGTGCTTGGTGTATGTACTTACTGATCCGTGTCACTCAATGAGTATAAAGTGTATACTTTGCCCCCAGGAACTTGATCTGGCAAGTTATTAGAAATCGGTCTATACGCTTTATGTTCAGCATACGATGGCAAAGCGTTTATATAGGTGACAAAAGCGTTTATTTTGTTTTCCATGTCTTCTTTGGAGATAACCCAAGGCTCAAAGCCATAGAGGTGTGACGCATGTTGTGTCCAACAACTTTACTTTTGTGGTGATATGTACGCCTCTCCATATAAATGCTCCAGAAAGCAGCCCAGGCCAGTGCTTTAACCCTTTCATTACCAGCCAGTTATGTAAGAGAGTACCCTTCTTTACCACAGTAATTAGGAGCCCAATGTCACTTCAGCACCAGTGGGTTTTTCCACAATTTCATTGAAGTGCGCCCTCACTCTGCAGTAATAGACACTTTTTTTTTTACATGTGTACTGTACATACCAAATGGCTCATATATATTTGTATGTTAAACTGTTGGTAAAAATGAGTATACAAAGGGAGGAAAATATTGTGCAGATTTTTAAAGTGTAAAAGCAAAACAATGAAATATTTAGATCAGTATTTACACTGAAGAAAAGTAATACAAATGGGTGATATTTCATGCAAATACGGTACATGTATAAGATTTCTTTTCCATGTGAAAAACAATAACTTGGATGAGATTTTTGGGGATTTTTTTGGTTTTCTACTTGGAAATGAACCATTTACTTGTATTCAGTGTACATACATCACAATCCATGCTAACACCCCCACCCCCCCCCCCAATTCAATGTTGGTTTGGACTGTAATCTGCGGCTTGTCCGACCTTTCCCAACATTGAATTGGGGAAGTTGAAAACAAATAGTACAGATTTACAATCAAGTGATGTGGTATTTCTCAAAGCAAGGAACTATGCACATAGGTTGTGTACATTGTTTACAGATCATCTTCGTTTGTTTTCGCCTGCCTAATTTGCGGTTACTGCAAACAATGCAGTCGCGTTTCTTTCCATTGGGGTTTTTGCCAGGATAGTGCTGTTGCCCTGTCAACTCGATAGGAATATGGTATCTCAACTGACTTGTTGCGTTACGTTCCCAACCCAACAGCAAGCCCTGTACAATCCCTATACGAAAATCAAGTTTACTGACATTTTTGTTCCCTGCTATGCTGGTGAATATTACTCTGCTATTGACAATACAGATATTCAGCATATGGAAAAAAACTCTTTTCCACCATTTCAAGCTTCTGTGTGTATGATTGTAGTACTGAAAACATTGGTCGGCAAGATCAGTTCCACCCATTTGTTGTAATCTTCAATACAATTGGGCTTCATAACATCACGAAATCCACTTGTGCTCTTATTACACCGAATTTGCGTTTTGGACAAATCGGTGTTGCCTACATTAGTTAAAAGTGTTACAGATTTTTTGTCTTGCCAAACGATACACAATTGCCCACCTTTCACCCCAAAAAATGGGTCATCTCCTTTCTTCATTTTATGGTTTTTTGGGTTTGCGGCCTGGGGTATTCCCTGTGTAGTGTAACGAACAGTTCCACAACATCTGAATCCTAGTTTAGCAAGTTTAGCTAAAAGAGCTGGGCTAGTATAGTAATTATCACAATATATTACGTGTCCCTTATTCTCAAGTCCATGGACCAGATCAATGACGACGTTTCCTGCAACTGTTGGGTTTGGTGGATGGCAGTCTGACTTGGAATCTACATGTACGTCTGCATCATAATCAGTTTGGGTGTCGTCGGCTCCTGTGTACAGTTTCCAAGCACACGTGTATCCTGTTTTGGACTCGTTCAGGGAGAATGCTTTAATACCCCGTTTGATAGGTTTTTTAGGCATGTACTGAACAAAACTTAAGCGTCCCTTGAATTTCAACATACTCTCGTCTGGAGACAGATTCTGCGCAGGGTTATACAGGTTGAGAAACTTCGGGACGAGGACTTCTATCAAGGGCCGAACTTTGGAAAGTTTGTCCCGTTTAGCCAAGGCTCTACGAGGAATTTGGTTATTTGAGAAACCGAAGAATTGAGCTGAACCGATTACGGGACATGATCGACGGATAGAATGGGATGTGAAGAACTTCAGATGTCGACCAGTACATCTTGTATTGAGAAGATTTGTTTATGCCCATAGCAATGAGAAGTGCCACAAATGCCATCATTTCTGGAATGTTGGTTGGGTGCCAGGAGAATTGTTGATCAGGATTTGAGTCTATTGTTTGCTGCGCATAGCGATTAGTCTCGTCGACGAGCATATCCCACACGATTTGACAAAAATACAGCTTGAAGATCTCCACTGCCGACAGTGTGGCAAAGTCGCCGGTGGGGCCATGATTTCCAGTGAATTGTACAGTCCCACACTCATAATGGTCTCGTCGTTCCCAATCGGATCAGAAATCTAACTTTCCTGTCGTCCTCCTTGATCTCGGCCGGCTGTCACCTTGGTAGGTAGGCTGCAACCGAAAAACAAGGCAAAGGAGGATTAATCTCGGTCCTTTGTAAATACAATATCTCAATGCTACTTTGCTGCAAAATGAATATTGTGCTGAGAAAAGAAATATGGCAGCTTCCATCCACTCTCCAAAACTCGTTGTCGATAAATTTTCGTTTTAATGTGGGATTGTGAATGTGAATTCCCCCAACTTCTTGCATAATACGACTTATAATATAATAATAATAATAATAATAATAATAATAATAATAATAATGTGTGGATTTATATAGCGCACGTATCCACCAACTAAGTGGTGCTCAAGGCGCATTATATTATTATCCCTGCTCATAAGGCTCATAAGGCTCATAAATCATTCCTGAAACCATCTCAGCTCCCTGGGGAGTATACAGCTCAATTGCTGCCATTTCTAGCGCATATAGAGCAAACCAACTCTGCCTTCACAGGTACCCATTTAACCCCTGGGTGGAGAGAAGCAATTATGATTAAGTGTCTTGCTCAAGGACACAAGTGTCACGGCCGTGATTCGAACCCACATTATGTTGCTAACACCAGAACTTGAATCCGGTAAGCTAGACCGCTCGGCCACGAATACGAGGCCTTTCGAATACGAGGCTATTCTTTTGGAAGCTTGAGACTAAGAGTGCATTTTCAGCCTGTTGACGCTAAACAGCACAACCGGCTATGGGTGGATGTTAAAATTTCTATGCTATATCTATACATCAACTTGCTGTTTCAATGAATACAAATATTACCCCAACAAACTACTAAAAATTGTACATTTTCACTTGACTTTTTTGACCCAGTCCAGGGGGTGGGGATTTGGTCAATCCTATTAAAGGGATCCATTTTCTAAATTTACATTCCTCAACTCCAACATTTGTTTCCCCTTGAGCATATAAAAAAATGCATCCAATATTTACGCTATAGCCTAGGAAAATAAGTGAATTACATTAATTTGCATTGGGCCAGGAAGAGTAACGTTAACTGTTACTACTATACTAGTGTTAGTTATTCATTTTTACTGTGATTTAGGCCTACCTCTTGAACGAATTCCGCTGGAAGTTTTACTAATGTGCTGTCGTCATCCGTTACTTCGTCATCTGATTCTGAGCCACTGACTGCCAAAATCTCAGCCAAAATGCCATCATTTATGTCCGTTTCCATCATGATTGCAACTAAAAACTTACCGTTGTGGAAGCGAGTGGACGCTAGCACTGGGAACCGCAAAAGTGACGCACTTTTTCTTTTCATAAACTTTTATACACTTCATTTCTGTCAATAGAGGGCGCCAACCAAAAAAACCACTCGAGCATTTTCAGGTGGTGAATTAAGTAGCCGTGGTCATCAAGGGCATGCCGATTCCCGGCACCTTTTAGAGCCCACGGGATCGAAGCGTATCACAACAAAGGCTCTTTTTAGAGCCCGTGGGATCGAAAGGGTTAATTTTTTAGGTCGTTTGCGCTGGATGCCATCGGAGATCCGTGAGGTATCTGAATTCGGTCACATGGTTGACGGGACTGCCATATACTTGAAGTGTGGGACGAGAGTCACTTGATGTCATGTACTCCGTCTTGGATCTGCTGATGACGAGACCAAGATCTTCCGCCGCTGCTGCTGTCCTAGATATAACTGAGCCTGGGACCGTGGTATTGTAGACTCTAGAAGGACGATGTCCGCAAAGTCCGGGTCGCTAAGCAGCTTGGCTGTAAATCTCCTATAGACTAACGGGGATATGTCACAACTTGGGGATGTATTGCAACCAAACAGTGGCCTTTTCAGGACATAATCAACTATTATGACTGACAAAAATGGAGCCAGTACATCCCCTAGCGGCATTGGTGGATCAGTACAGATTGGCAGGTTCTTAGCAGCAGATGGAGATAGTTCAGAGAATGATGGGCCATTGTCATTGTTGAGTAAGGAACTGAATAGCCCTGATAGGACCCTATCTACAGTGCAAAGTACACTTCCGATAGGGTCCTGACCAAGAGTTCTTCCCGTTCGTATACCTGTAAAGTTTGCACTGAATTTTCTCCCTTTTTTACCTGTCTTCGTTGGCTGAACCGAGAAAATGCAGGCACTGTAACTTCTTAAACTCTTGGAGAAACGATTTTGGCTGAAAGGTGTCTAAAACAAGAGTATTTCCCCGACATTTCTCAGAGCAACGGCCAATCTGTGTACAAACTTTTCATGCCGTTCATGCTGAATAATGCGCATGACCGATGACCTTAGGGTCAGAACATCGATTGCGCGGCTGGACACGTCTCATTAAATCGCCTGCACTGTAAGTAAAGTCCTGTCACCCTTGCGCAATTCTGCCGCGCAATCGATGTTCTGACCCCAAGGTCATCGGTTATGCGCATTATTCAGCATGAACGGCATGAAAAGTTTGTACACAGATTGGCCGTTGCTCTGAGAAATGTCGGAGAAATCCTCTTTTTTTAGACATCTTTCAACAAAAATCGTTTCTCCAAGAGGCAGTTCAGAAGTTACAGTGCCTGCATTTCCTCGGTTCAGCCAACGAAGACAGGTAAAAAAGGGAGAACATTCAGTGCAAACTTTACAGGTATATGAACGGGAAGAACTCTTTGGTCAGGACTTTGCACCGTCAGTGTACTTTGCACTGTAGATAGGGTCCTATCAGGGCTAGGAGCTGAAGTACTCTCTCCATTATCCGAATAGTTCTTTGTCACCAGCAGGGGCTGTTCCATCTCTCTTCTTGACTTTAACATTTTGTCTCTTGTCCTTCCAGAGAGCTCATGAATAATTTTCCATGTGGTGGTATATAGTCTCCCTCTCATCAGCTAGTTTGAGTAGGGTTTTCAGGTGAAAAATTATTGTATTCCTAAACCAATATGCTCAATATTTATATCAAATTAAATGTCTTGATGAAAGAAATACAATGGTTTTTAAATCAAGAAAATCGGACGAGTAGTTTTTGAGGAATCCTGTTTTATTTAATCAAGTATACAGCATTCGATGAAGCGCGACTGTCCATACACTGTGTACATCCCTAATGGCAACAAAACCGTTGAATCAGCCTACACACACCGTGATACACACGCACAGCGTTCGTGCTCGTTTCCCTCATAAGAGCTTTTGAAAGGGTGTAAAAAATACACTCTCCGCTCAAAACTAAACAAAATTGCGGCTCAAAACTTTCACATATGATAGAAAAGAGGTGTAAAATTAATTCAGACACCGCTCTTACCTTTCAACTTGAAGATTTCACCTCGAAAAAACGGTGTTTACTTTTTATCTCTTCGTAACTTCGGTTGTAGAGTAGCTGTGGATATCGATCAAGCATGGGTATGTAAAGGAGCCCTTTGACTCAATAGGGAAACCCATTTTCATGTCAATCACACTGTACTCGGGCGCGGAGACAACTCCGAAGTGGATGCCCTCAGAAGAGCGCAGCAAATTTTACGGGTTGAATGCGCCCGATCTCGGAACACTTCGCGAAAGGCTGGGCGGGACGAGAGTGGTTCATTCATAAAAACCTAGGCTTTCGCACGTACTTCCGATTGCTATTTTATGTACATTGTTGGATAGCTGAAACTATAAGCTTTCCAATGAGCTATTACATGTAAGATTTCGACAGGTAAAAGTAGTAAAACAAAATTGATTTAAAATGTTGATGTTTTTTGTTGCGGGCGATGCGCTGTGCGTGTGGAGGGCTTCGGTCAAGCACGTACGAACTGAAAACCCTAGTTTGAGTTCATCCATCACAACAACAGAGTGACTCTATAATTAATCGCCTTGAAAACTGTATTCATGATATTCGCATTTGAATGAAAGAAAATTTCTTAAAACTCAATGATGATAAAACTGAATTTGTGCTATTTGGTTCTCGTCAACAACTATCTAAGATTTCTATTCCAAATATTGTTATTGGTGACTCTCATGTGCAATCTTCTTCTCAAGCAAGGAACCTTGGAGTTATTTTTGATGCAAACATGACACTTAAACCTCATATTTCAAATGTTACTCGCACCGCAGCATTTTACCTTTGGAACATTGGAAAGTTACGCAAATATCTTAATTATGATGCAACAGAACAAATTGTTCATTCCTTCATAACATCTCGTCTTGATATGGCATATTCACTGCTTTATGGACTTCTTCAGGATCAACTACGACGATTTCAAAAGATTCAAAACACTGCTGCACGTATTGTGACTCTCTCTAAAAAATCATGTCATATCACCCCCATCCTGAAAGATCTGCATTGGCTGCCAATATCATATCGTATTATTTATAAAATATTGCTTTTCGTTTTCAAATCTTTGAATGATTGTGCACCATTATATATATCTGACTTGTTGAAATGTTATGCCCCCTCTTGCAAGTTACCTTCCAGTGCAAAATTTTTGCTGGCTGAACAAAAGTCAAAACATTCTTGGGGTGACAGATCTCTACGCCTTTGGAATGATTTGCCTCTGTACATTCGTGAATCTCAAACTGTTTACTCCTTCAAGAAAAACTTTAAACTCATCTTATGTGTATTGCCTATAAGGACTACTAAGATTCATTTATGCATTTTTAAAATCTTTTTGTTTAGTATTATATTGCATTTGCTATTGTATTGTTATGCTATTGTATGATTTCTTGTTTACTGTAAAGCGCAGAATCAAATTATGGCAGAATCAAAGTTGCGGAGTTTGTTTGACGACCCAGACCGCTACGTCAAGTCGTTCAAGACCTTCGCTGCCCGATCAAAAAAGTATGAAGTTTTAGCGGACTGGGGTGATAATGTTTTCAGCGAGGCAGTTGTAGAACATCTCCCATTCAAACTGAATGAAAACGATGAACTTCGGGTTCTAGGAGTTGGCAGTGGGTCTGGTACGTTTATCAATTCCTTCAATTTCAGATAGTTAAGAATTAATATTCATAGCGGTATTGAATAGGCCTTATTATACATGGGCGTCGATCGGTGGTGGACGGGGGACATATGTCCTCTCCACTTTTTAGAGAGGGTGTCCCCCATTTTTGATTGCCCATACAAATTTGTAATACCTAAAATGTTAGCCTATCTGTGTTTCTTGCAACACTCTTCGCACCGTGCATGAGCTGTTGAGGGGAAATGTTGTTAGACCACTGTGGGCGAAAGGGCAGCGATAGTGCCTCACGTTTGACGTATTTTGCAGTTGATGCGCGTACGTGCGGAATATCTCCAGTGATCATTGGCTGGCAGAAGTACACGCGCGCTTAGTACCATAACATACGTACATAAAGTGTACGCAGAACGCTCATATGATGCCGAAGTGGCTATCATCATAGACTGGTCCCCTGTCTATATCCTTGATAGGATATCGACAGGCTCCAGGCGTACCACTCAAAGGATTTCATTGGACACGTTAATGCGTTGTGCTGAAGATCTGACATCACGCTTCGAGGGTTGCGAGCGCTAGCTACCAACCAAGGTCAAAGTTGAGCATCGGGAAAAATATGGCGGCTGCACGGCCAGGATCTGGCGTAATTCACACGACTCTAGCTCAAAGCGTGACGTCAGATCCATTGATCTCCATTATATTGACGGGGGGGGGGGTAAGGGTCTCACGTGATCCGAGGCTTGATGCGAATTGTAGGCCATACCATTAATGTGACAGGGCAAACAAAAAGCAAAACGGTTTAATATTTTAATTTTCATACCTTTCATCATAATTTAATTAACCATTAATAATCACAATGAAAAACACAACTCTGACATTTTTCAAAATATTTTGTAAAACTGAAAATTTTAATGTAATTTTTTTACAGAAACTCATAATGAAATGACACCCCTAAATTGCAACAAAAACAGTGTCAACGAACAGAAGATTCTGTAAATTTTAAAGATTGACTACAACGGAATAATGATAAGTGCTGTGTTGCTGTTTTCGTTCGAGAAATGTGTAATGATTACTAACATATTATTATTATTCAATAAAACTTGTTCCTTCATGCAAAAAAAAAAAAAATTTGATCGGCGTTCTACGACCCAGAAAAGCCCAGTTTCACCAAAAGCCCTCAACTCATGAATAATTCATACTTGTATAATATACATGTATAATATACACGCATGTATAATATACACGGAAGTAACATGGCATCTTCTGTTTACTCTCGGGTGCTCATGGGTTATACGTCATCCCTTTTCGCTGGTTTAGTACTATATCGTGGATTTCATAGTGGATTTTCAATGGGTCTTTGTCGGGAACCAGTGCAGGGCGGGAAATTTCAAAAATCGAAGAAGCGGGGTCTAATTTTTTCGGTCAAATTGCAACAAAATTATAAAGAGAAAAACATGACCACAACAATAAATTGTTACCTGAACACAACATAAACAAGGTTCGATAGTCAATTTAATGTGAGAGTTCTCGTTGTAGTCCATCTTTAACGTTAACCCTCTCACTTTTTTCCCTTAATCTGAATAAATAATGTTGATTTACCTTTCAAGAGAGTTTTACAGAAATCTGTCCGTTGACCCTTGCCGATATTTTGAGATTTCTAACGTAAATGATTCATAATTAATGTTGTCGCCAAGCCGTTATAATACACGTACGTGCACGTATACGTACACATGTACGTTTGTAGCGCGCGAGAGAATGTTATTGACGCACACTAGCTATTATTTTGAACAGTACATACGTGCTTACATACAGTCAATGTATCCGTCGTCTATACGCGCATCACGATGTTCACCACGCGCATCGGCGTTTGCGAATGAGATATGTTGCTGCGTTGGTGGCGCACATTTGTCCCAACTCTTCCTCCCCCCTCCCTGATATTGAATGGATTGGTTAAATTCGCACCATGTATGTAAGAGCTGTTGAGGGCAGTTGATGTGCGTACGCGCGGAATATCTCCAGCGATCATTGGTTGGCAGAATGACACGCGCGCTTTGTACCATAACATACGCATACATATAAAGTGTACGCACAACGCTCACACGACGCAAAAGTGGCTATCATCAAGACATTGGGTGCAAATTCACCGCTAGAGGGCTATGAGCGAATATAGACTGGTCCGCTGTCTATATCCTATCAAGGATATAGACAGGCTCCAGGTGTACCACTCAAAGGATTTCATTGGATACGTTAACGCGTTGTGCTGAAGATCTGACGTCACGCTTCGAGGCTCGCTTGCGAGCTACCAACCAAAGTCAAAGTTCAGCATCGGGGAAAGTATGGCGGCTGCACGGCCAGGATCTGGCATAATTCACGCGCCTCAAGCTCAAAGCATGACGTCAGATCTCGGGCTACGAGCTAATAGTTCGTCACGTGCGTGCATGCACCACTAATTTAGAGTGTGGGGTGGTTGGCAGTATATCAATAATAGTAGTATGTCAGATGGGGGTCCTAGCTCACCTACAAAAAAACTGAGAAAAGAATCGGGAGACGTGTAAAGACGCCAAATTATTCAGATGGGGGTCCTAGCTCACCTACAAAAAAACTGAGAAAAGAATCGGGAGACGTGTAAAGACGCCAAATTATTCAAATGAGCTAAACAAAATTTGAGGCTGCTGATTGGTCAAAAGTTGATGACGTCACACTGTCAAAAAAAAGAGGTTGATGGGTGTGACGTCATATAAATAAAAAAAGTGATATAAAAAATGAAAAAACAAAATAATATTATCTCGGAGTATACTAAAGATGGCGACAAAATATAAAATACTAGCACCATTGAACGAGCCAACATTAATTGATGAATCAAAATTTATAAATTATGATAATATATGTAGCGCACCTCAGCCACAGAAGAAAGATAATGAAAATGATTTTTATATGAAAATTTAAATGGGTTATTCGTTTAAAAGTTTAATAGACATTTTAGTGGGTATTCAGTCAAAGGTTACTTTTAAAGTAAATTCTAATGGTTTTTATTGTAGGGCCGTAGATAACTCAGAAAGAATACTCGCTGATATAGTATTAAACCGTGAAAATTGTTTAGAATTTAAATGTGAAAATCCAATTGAATTTATAATTAATTTAAACCATTTACAAAAAATGACTCGTACTATAAAACGAAAAGTCTCTTTAATAATTTACGTTAAAAACTCTTGAATTTATATTGAAAATTGTATCGTTGGATCATGCGGTGAAAACAAACGTGAAATTAGCAGCGTGAGTATCAATATAGTGTTTATTAATAAACCAATTGGTTTACCAGATGATGATTATAGATATCCTCGTGTTGTAGAAAGTAGCGATTTTTTTAAACTAAACAAAATATTGCAGGTTAGTACAAAAATTAATATTAACATGTACGATTTAGATTGCATTAGTTTTTATAGCGAAAATGAAAGTCTTTTTAGCGTATTTTTACAATTGGGAGATTTTAATAAAAAACAACAACTACCAACTTATTCAGCTACTTTTGCTGCAGAATTATTTAGCATTTTATTAAAAATGACGGTGTTAGACAAACAAATTCAATTTTACGCTCCTCACGGTGAAAAGGGTTTGTTAAAAATTGTTGTTCCAGTAGGAAATTTGGGTATGTTTTCTGCATACATTAAAGACGAAAGCTCTTTAGAAAAAGAAGAAGAAGACGGCAACTCCGATGCAGAGGTTAAGAGTTTTGATGATGGTTTTTATGGTGGTGGAAGCTAAACATTTTTATAATTATACGGCGGTGGTCTATTTGCTGTTTTTACTTGCAAAGGTATATCTCTATATGATTTATTTACAGTAAAATTTACTTTAAATTCATAATTTTTTCTACAAGATGCATGACATTGTTTTTTTTTTTATCACTATTTTCACTATTTTCATTTAATTTAAATTTATTAAAGTTTTTAGATGTTTTTTTTAGCAGTTTGACGTATAGCTTCTCTCATTAAGGCGTACTTTTGTTGCTCTTGCGTGATTAAATTAAATTCTTCTTGACTTATAACACTATCTTCAATGGCTTTAGAAACATGATCACGAATAGTATTAAGTTTACTTTCGGCTAAAACTCTAATTTCATTATGTTTTTTAGCTTTTTTTTCTAGTCTATATTTTATATATCTAAGGCTTAGTCCTAAAGTTACTAAGCCTATAGCTACACCTTCTAACGCTATTCCTACAGGTGCGGATATAACGCTGGCGATACTAGCGATTCCAAGACTTCCCGCTCCTACACCGCCTATTTTGAATAAAGTTTCTACGATACTACAAGCTTTAATAATTTTATTATATTTTTTATAGACAGCATCGCGTTCATTTCTTTCAATCGTTAATTCTTTTTGAATACTATCGATTTTTTGTAATCGAAATGTTTTAGCATCATCTGTCATTGACGTTAAATTTTGATAAATTACATTTGTTGATTCTATAGGCGTGCTCATTGTTGTTTACTACAATAGTAAAAGATTTAAATTTTACTTTTTCATTTAGGCAAACTTTAAATTTTTATATCGTAACAGATTCCTATATCTATGGAGCCGAAAAAAACAAATTGAGCAAAAACTTTTTTGTTAAAGTTAGTTCTTTTTATTTTAAAGTAAATACCACATTCTAAAAGCTGTGGTTCATGATTAAAATCATGATTTTCTCTCCCCCAAAATAAAAAAGAATCTCCGTAATTTAATTCAAATTTTGAAATGTATGTTTGAGAATTATTATTATGATCAGTTTTTTTAACATAAGTTGCACCGTTTATTATTGGTATTGTAACAGCCAAAATTGGTCCTCTTTGACCATTCCACAAAAAGACAACATTACGTTCATATATATATGATAAACTAAAAGGTACTGAAGGATTTTCAATATGCCCACTTTTTTCAATTATAATGTTTGGATCGTTAGAATTGGTTGGCACGACGGATGGAATTTCACTGTCTCTAGTTTTATCGCCGCTACTTAACAAAGTTGGAGTTGTACGTTTAGGTCCATAAATACTTGCCATATTTATATTAAGTATAGAAATATAATTTTAATTTAACGGTATACTTTAAATTTTTATATTAAAACAGATTTTTGAATTTAATGCGCCAAAAAAACTTGCCTCTACAAAAACCTTTTGGACACTTTTAATTTTGAAGCACATTTCATACTTTAAATGTTGCGTTTCATTATCAATAAAATGAAATTTCTCATCTCGTTCAGGAGAAGGAATATGATGTACGTCAGCTGCATAATCCCGCGTTGCTGAATGCGTAAAAAAACTATCAGTTTTAATAAATTGCGTAAAAATACTACAGTACGTGGGTGAAATGTTAAACATAAAAAAGGGTTGTTTAAAATGAGCGTGCCATCCGAGTACAACATTAAATTGTTCAATTAAAACTCTATTTTGCAAAATTTCATCTCTGTTTAGATATCCATGATGTTCATAAATTTCACTAGGTGATACTCGTAAATTTATCAAGGCTACACCACTATCTGCAGTTGGAGTTGAACGTTTAGGTCCGTAAATACTTGCCATATTTATTATAGTATAACATTTTAATTTAGCGGTATACTTTTAATTTCTAGATTTAAAATAGAGGGAAAACCGTGATTATTTATATCTCTACCCTTTGAATCTTTAATTTGAAAACTTAATTCGCTTAAAGTATCGGGTTTTAATTTTTTAAATGATGGATTTTCATATTCCATCCGCATACTATCTCCGAATGATTTACCTTGTAAAGGAAAAACGTTTAAAAGGGTGCTTGGTCTACCATTAAAATAATTATTAGTTGTAGAAACTTGGTCGCAATGAATGTTTAAACTTTTAAAAGGGTTTATATCGATTTTTTTACTATATTCTCCTACGGTTAAAAATTCATTATGAAGTCCTAGTAAATTAGCTAAACCAGTTGTAAATTTTACTGACTTGTTTTCATCGTTTAACTTTAACGTGTAAGTACCTGTCTCATGATTGATCGTAAACGTTATCCAAGACTCGTTTTTTTTGATATAATATCTATAATTTCATAAATATTGTAAAGCCCCGGTTCGATAAATTTTATAACATCATCTAACGGCGTTGAACGATATATAATTTTTTCTTTTTTACGCACGTTGTAATATCCTACCCAAATATTTATGCTAAGTAATGCTATTGAGAGATCGTCTCTTTTGTTATCGATAGGGTAGGCTAATTCAACTTGTCCACCATTTTTTTCAATTTCTAATTCAACGGTATGATACATTTTATTATAAACTTTTTATAATAAAATATTATAAAATGACGTTTCCATTAGCATTCAAGAGTAATTTTACGTATTCATATCCAGCATCTGGAAATTTTACAGCGCCTCAAAATTTTACCGATAACGATTTAACGAGTTTAAAAATATACGTTAACGAAAACGAGTTTTTTACCGCACATTTTGATAATGTTTTTAGCAACTGCAAGTTACCTAAAGTTACTAGCGATAAAGTTGTTGATGATTGGCATAATAATCCGTAATTTTTTTTATCAAAATCAAATAAATTTTACAACGTATTGTGGTTCAACGAGATGTGGCGTAAGTTATCAACATTTAAATCATTTAAATATGATGATTCGTAGTTTTTTTAGATTTCACGTTTATTATCAAATAAGACGACTACTAAAAGAAATGAGTTGCCCTACATCTTTTCAAAATTATTTTAGCGCGTTTGATAATAATATAGGCGTTAGCGCATATAAAAGACTATGCAAAGACTTTCATACATCAACATTGAATAATTGGAAACAGCGATTTAAATTCGTCTGGATTAGGAACTGCTTATTATTACGATAACGGTTATAAGCCCGTTCCAACTCACAACTACGACAAAAGTAGTTTAAACGTCATCTCTACCGAGGTAACCGATTATGATTATTATAAAACTGCGACAAAAATGAGTTTTGGAGATCATCCCTCAACTTACACAATTGGTTACATTTTACAATCTCCATCTACAGAGCTCGCGTGGACAAAATTTATAATCGGCAACTCGGTAGGTTTTACGGATATAGGTACGGAAAGAATTTATAACGATTCTATAAGAACGTATGTTTACGCGATTTTAGGAGCTCAAGCGCAAGCAAAACGTTCTTTTTTAGCTGGTGGTACTGGTTTAGACGCGCAGCGTGAATTTATAAATATAGTAAATGCAGAAATTGATTCTCCGGTAGATTTACAATCTTCTATTCAACGCTATCAAGATGTTTTACAATTATGCGCGTTCGCAATTAAATTTTGCAATAGGAGAAAATTTATACATGATGCCGAGTGATATGAATTTACGAATAGGTACATACGCTGGATACAACAATAATTTATTAATTGCAACGAGTGATTTATCTCTAGGTTCAAATTTAGATCTAAACTCAACACCTGTTCCTCCTCCTCCTCCTATTTTAGATTCTTCACCACCAACTCCATTAATTGCTCACAATGATACTAACTTTGAGGAGAATCACGTAGAAGAATCTCTCTCTACACCACCTTTATCTCAAGAACCAGGCAGTGTTAGTGAAATAAAAGAAGACTCGCCACTTGGCGATAACAGCAATCACAAAGAAGAAAACAATTCTTTAATACTTGGTTTTGCGGTTTTAACTGGATTAGGCGTTATGATTTACGAATTGTTATTTTAACATTTTCTGCGTATAAGCTAAAACTAATACTCCAACTCCACTTAGCGCTAGCCATAAATGTTCCGCCGCCCATGTAACAACGCTAGACGCCGTTTTAAATAACCAATTTATAACCGCACCTATAATAGCAGGTAAAGCGGCTAAGGCTTTTGTTCCTAATTTAGATAATACATTCGCTAGATTTTTTAATGTTTTTTCTATCCACTCTTTTACGCCACCACCGCTAGGCGTTGGTTCTGGTGGTATAGGTTTAGGTGTTGGTGGTGTGGGTTTAGGTCAAACTGAACTTACGGTATTACTAATAGATTCAACGATAAAAGCAATTACCATACTAAAAGCCGTTAATATACTGACTATCGTTACGCCTTGTTCTCTAAATAAAGTTTTAATTCTTTCCCCTATCGTAACGTCTCTTGTTAACATTTTTTGAAACGTTTCTCTAATTCTATTGATTTGACTACGAAGAATGTTTTCGTTCTCACTCGCGGCTTCTAATCTCATTCGTCTTTCATCTTTTTTTATCTAGCAGTAGTTTACGTAGTTTTGCCGTTTCTTCTTCATCTTCATCGTCTCGATCTCGAGCGCTTACGTATTCTTTTTCAAGATTAGATATTTCTTCGTCAAGTTTGCCCAATTTAGCTAAATTTAATTCAAGTTGGCCTCGAGTCGTTCGTAAAGCTCTATCGAGTCCCAAGATTTCTCGACGCGGAAATACAAAATCCGTTTGTGTTTCTTCACCTCTCATATGATCCATTATCACCATTTCGATAGATTCTTCTACTTTTTTAGATTTTTCTACAAGTAGTAACGGTGGAGTTGGTAATCTTCTACCACCGCTTGTTTTCTCTTTTATCGGTTTTTCTGTTTCGGTTATAACATTTTGTATATCTTTTTTTGTTTTGTCAAATAATACTAAATCTTTAAAAAGTGCTTGGCTTGGTTTATAAAAAGGTACTTGTTTTCCCGTTAGTCGTATTAATTTATCACCTTGTCTAAAATAAAGTATACTTTTTTGTTCTTTTTCATTAAATCTTTCTTCGAATCTAGGATAGTCTTTTATAACGTTTTCTTGTTTTATACTTTTATAAAAAGCGTCGACTGTATCTCTAAGTGCTTTAAATTTTAAAGAAATAACTTTATCTGCAGCAGCTTGTACGTTTGTTTTTGCTGCTGCTGCTTCTTCTTCTTTTTCTTCTTCTTTTTCTTCTTCTTCTTCTTCTTCTTCTATGTTTACATCGTCTTCATCAAGATTTTTTAATATAGGATCTTGTACCCAATGATCACGGTCTTCTGCCATTTTATAATTACTTTTTATATTTTTTAAATAATTTATAACTCGCGTAACCTACAAGACTCATACCAATTACTATAAATAAAATTTCACGCGTTTTTTGATCTTCACTAGGAACGTAGTAGTCGGATAGTTGAGGTTCGTCGTATAAATCAAGAGGTAAATTTATTCGTTCATTCGTAACTCGTGAATATTCATTCATCGCATCATCAATATTATTAAATGTTTTTACAGCACCCGATTCTTTTTGTATTTTTTCATTTAAATAATCTAGATATTTTAAACGTTTTTTACTAAATTCATCTCTAGCTTTTGAAAGGTGTTCTAAAGCTAAATCGTGTCGTTTACGTTCTTGTTGAGCGTCGTTGCCTCTAAAATTACTAAATAAAAAATTACTACCGGTAAATGCTAACGCGTTTACGACCGCTCCTCCAATCATCATCGCTATAGATACCATTTTAGTTTTTAAAAATATAAAAAATTATTATCTTTTAAAACTATAAAACTATGGCTAATACATACGAAGATGTGCTTGATCCATACAGAAGAATAAGAGAACCGAGAGGTATAAAAGGATTACGTCAAAAAGTTGTCATTACGCATAATCCAAGTACAATTACCGAAAAACAAATATTAACAATTCAATTTCCAAATTTAGGAATGAATGACGTTATCGTTCCAAATACAGTTAGATTAGCTTTCAATATTGATCTTGTTTCTGCGACTGATGATACGAGAACGTTGGTACAAAATATTGGTAGAGCTATTGTAGATAAGATCGAGGTTAAAATGGAAGGAAGAACAATATCTGCTTTAGACGATGCAGATGTATTCAATTGTTATAAAGATGAATGGTTAACAACGCAACAACGTGATAATTTAGCGTATCAAGGAATAGAAAATGAAAACGTGACTAAAATAAGAATAGACGCTAGCGATAAAGATATTAATGCAAATGAAGGAAAAGATAAAGCTATCGCAGATACATATAAAAATAGATATCACATTCCACTTGATTTTGAATTGTTGACTAATCATCAACCTTACTATCAATCAGGAATCGGCGATCGATTGATTTATGAACTTACGTTTAATAGCTGTTCTAAGGTTATTAAAAGTAGTGATACAAATGCAAAATATAACATAAGTAATTTATCTTTAGAATATGAAGTTGTTCATATGCCAGAACTCGCTCGAACAATTAGAAATCAATATAATAATCGGATAAGTATATTGTTTGATCGCATACTAAGACAAAACATTAATCAAGTAAACAAACGCGATACGACATGGAATATAAATTTAAATACTCCTGCAAAAAGTATGAAAGGAATATTGTTTTTATTCAAAGAACCCGGTGTAAAAGAAAGCAATAAATTTTATAATCCAAAAATAAAAAAGGTGTCTATTACGATTGAGGGTATTCCAAACCAGTTATACGCGCACGGAATGGCACCTTATCAACATTGGGAAGAAATGTCAAATTATTTCGGTGATTCTAATCAACAACACGCTATACAAGTTGTTAAAGCTTTAAATTTATCTAACGTTAAGCAAGCTGATTATTTGTTAAACCGATACGGTTTATTTTTTAGATATGAGAACGAATACCGACAATAAAATCCACGGAAGTGGAAGAAGAGTACAAAACTTATCCGAAGGAATTACTATTTTAATGGAAAAAGAAGCAGAAACTGCGGGTGCTCTAACCATGTATACTTTTATTATTGTGGATGCGCAACTCGTTATAAGAAACTCGCGTTTTGAAACTGTAGATTTTTAATTTTAATTTAATACTACTATTAAAAAGGAATGTTTTTAAAAGATCCACACGTTGCGTTAATTTGTGGACAAACAGGCTGTGGAAAAACTGAATACATTTTAAATTTATTAGAACAAGAATATTATAAATATTTCGAATATATAGTGATTTTATGTCCAACAATCGCCGACAATGATACTTATAAAAAAAGAAGATGGTTTTATAATGACGAGCGAGTGTACTTTAATGATTTAGAAAATATGTCGTTAAACGATGCGATAAAAATTTATAGCAATACGTTTAAAGGAGATGAAACGTTGTTTATCATAGACGATTGTGGCGCAAGTAAATAATTAAAATATAAATCTTATAGCAATAAAAACCAGCGTCAGCACGAGTTGGTGCGGTTAGCTTTTTCAGGAAGACATATTAGACATTCTTGTTGGATTTTATCTCAAAAATATAATAGCGTATTGAAGGATTTTAGAGAGCAACTCAAGTGGGTATGTTTATTTTATTGTAAAGATAGAGATTCATTCGGAGATTGTTTGCGAGAAAACGATGTAATACCAACGAAAGAGTTGAGAACACAAATTCATGAGCAATTAACACGAGTTAAACATCGCAAATTGATTTTAAAAACGGATCAACCTACCAGTTATGATATTATAGACTAGGTAATGGGGGGTAATTACTCAAGTACTTACTAGGTTACTTAGGGTAATTACTCAAGTACTTACTAGGTTACTTAGGGTAATTACTCAAGTACTTACTAGGTTACTTAGGGTAATTACTCAAGTACTTACTAGGTTACTTAGGGTAATTACTCAAGTGCTGACGCTGGTTTTATTAATAAATATTATAAAATAGTCTTATAAACATGAATACAATAACATTAGAATATTTATTTACGAGTACAAATATTGAGCAAGTAAAAGAAACAATAAATGATCTTAATTTACTAGTTAATACTGAAGAAAAAAGAAATGAATTAGTTTTAGTTTTAAATGAAAATACAAAGCAAGTACAAAATTTAATAGCGAGTTTAGATAAAAAACAAGTAAAAGATCTAATAAATAATATTAATTTACTTGCTAATAATGTTAATTTATCTCGTATTAACTATTGGTTTCTCTATTTTTTTTATTAAAGTAACTAATTATTTTATAAACGTTTAATAAATGGAACAAGTTGATGAAATGGAACAAGTCGCTAAAATTTTGAATGAAAAACCACAAATGTTAAGCTCACCATTACTCGCAGACTGCGTCACTGAAACGAATGATGTTGCGTTAAAACAAAAATTAAATAAAGAAAAACTCTTAAAAGTTGTAGTAGCAGGAGATTCAAAAAAATATTTTAAAAAAGAGTATAGCGTTAGTGATATTGAAACTTTATCTACAGAAGAGCAAAACTTACTGTGCATGCAATACGAAGCTAAATTAGGCCGTGATATAATACAGTCTTTAGGTGGCACGTTTATAACATTTTACGCTAAATTATTATCAACAAGCTTAGATAGTATTGATTTATATGGTTATAAATTTCAAATTGATAATGAAGGTAAATTAATTTCAGATTTAGAAAAAGATCCATTTGTTTCCGAAATGCTTTCAGTAGTAGCGTGTGATTTATATTATAAGTATGGGCCTATGTTAGGTCCATTCTCTTTAGTTTTAATTACAGCAAACCATTTAAAAAGAAAAGAAGAATCTTGTTTAGATAATAAAAGCGATGGAAACAAACAACAACCAAGAGAATACATCGAGCGCACTACCGCAAGCGACGCAGTCTGTGAGTCAACCGTTACTAACAGTAACGAAAACACCGATTAAAAAAGAAAAAAAACCAAACAGAGTCGCGGCTGGTAAAAGACTTGCTAAACTAAATAAAGAAAACAAACTTGCTCTCACTAAAAAACAGCGAAGCAAGCCACTTTCTGAACCAGCAAATGTTAAAACGACAGTTTTTAAAACAACAACAACGAGTGAAACAAACGATAACAACAACAACTACTACTATGATATTGCTATCGGCTTAGGATTAGGTCTTGGAATATTGTTTTTGCTTAGGCCAAAGCCAGAATCATTAGAAGTTGTCGACAACTCAGCTAGTAAGACTGTTGAGCCTACAGCTTTGGTAGAGTACGTAGTTATTGAAATGGAATAATTTAAAATTATAAAAAAATATTATAAACAACAAGTATAAAACAAGATGGATACAAAAACAATCGCCGATACAGCTTATCATAGCAGTGTTTTAACACTTTTTACTGTTTTATACAGTATCTTAGCTAAAAAAACATTAAGCGTAGAACCAGCTAATTTAAATAGATTAGATATAAAAGATGGATTAAAATTAACCGTAACGCTTGGATTATCTTCAATGACGCAAATGTGGTTAATTAAACAAGGCATTTTACCATCATCTCTTATGCCTAAAAATTATACTGAATAAAAATAATAGTTGTTGTTAAATGGATAAACGAGTAAAACTTGTGCTTAGTAATGCATATTATAGTCCGAAAGGATATTATAAAGGTTTAGATGCAATTAATAAATTAGCTAAAGAAACTAAAGTAAATAAAAAAGTAGTTAAACAATGGATTAAAAAACAAGCGCTATGGCAAATTTATTTACCCTATCCTAAATATATTCCAAGACCTACTAGTTCAAATAGTACGTTACAAGCACCAAATCAAGTTCATCAAGCTGATTTATTATTTCTTCCGCACGATACAATAGCTAAAAAGACGTACAAGTATGCGTTAACTGTTGTAGATGAAGCTAGTAGATATAAAGAAGCAGAACCGTTAACCGATAAAACAGCTATTCAAGTCGGTAATGCATTTCAAAAAATTTATAAACGTAACGCGTTGAATTGGCCTAAAATTCTGCAAGTCGATCCAGGAAAAGAATTTATGTCTAGCGTTAATGTTTTAATGAGTAAACATAATGTAAAAATCCAAAGAAGCGAAGCTGGTAATCATAGAGCGCAAGGTATAGTAGAGCGATTTAATAGAACGTTAGCCGAAAGATTATTTTCTCATCAATACGCGCAAGAAATAGCGACAGAAAAGAGATCTCGAGTATGGGTTAAAAGATTACCAGCGGTTGTAAAAGCATTAAATAATGAAACGACGCGTCTTATAAATTTAAAACCTAAAGAAGCGATTAAATCGAGTGTTGTTGAGCAAAATCCAGCCTCACCGACTCTTGTTAAATCTAGGGAAAAAAGAATACCAAACAACAGTTTAGTTCGATATTTATAGGCACCCGGTGAAGCTGAAAAAGATACGAGACGCCGTGCAACCGACCCTATATGGAGTATAAAAATTTATAGAATATCTAAAACGATGAAAGCTGCTAATCTTGTATTATTTAGATGCGGGTCCTGCTCGTAGTTTTGTAAAAGAAGAATTACAAATCATTCCTCGAGATACAGAAAATCCTCCTATTAAACGATAATACTGTAGTTACCGTAAGATCGAGTATATACTCCGTTTTCTAAAATATATTTCTTTGTGTCTAAAGGAGATAACGATATTTTAATTACTCGCGTTGTATATAATCTATGTTTTTCATGTTTAATAAAATTCATAGGGTGATGCAGAGTATTTTTCAACGATAAAACTTGTTTATATCGGTCGTGTTTAATATCTTGTTCTAAAACTTGTTTTTTAACTCCTTTAGCTTTTCTTATTTGTTTTTCATTCGATAAAAGTATTGAATACATTTTTGGTCTTAAACATACAATTTCAGAGATTAAAGTCTCTGCAGTCTCGTCTTTCATTTTACCAATCACTTTTTTATTTTCTTCAGAAAATAGAAAATGATCTTTGTTATAATTACTAAAATCGTATAAATGCTTGTCTTTTTCCATATCTTTATATACATCTTCCGTTTGAATCTCAAGTAACAAACTATCCGTATCCGTATACAGTAAATTACACCTCTCACCGTATTTTTTCTTTAAATGATTGTAATAGAAATAGTACATTAAATGTTTAGATAATTCTAAAATAGCCATTCCTACATAAACTGGGCGGTTAAGTAAAAGTTTTAGCTTATGCATGTGAATCGCTACTAAATCATTACCAAAATTTCTCGCCTCAGCGAAATTTGGTTTTGCAACAAGTTTACGAATTTGATTTTCGGCATTTTTTTCGTTTAACCGTTTTAAATTCACATTAACGCGTTTTCGTACATTCTCCATCGTTTTACCAAAAACTGAATTGTTCATAAGTTTGTATAAATCTTTTTCAAAATCACTTGTTGCGTCTTTTCTAAGTTGGGTGTTTTTATCAATGTATGATTTCATCCAACATGATTCATCAAATTCTAATACGCGATGAATTTTAGTTAGTTTCATACCGAGTTCTAAATATAGTAGTAAATTGCGATAATGAAGTACGTAATTACGTTTATCATATAAATTTGGTACTAATTTTACGGCGTTTGGGGTGGGTTTGACTCCTAATAACTTAAGTTGATACGGCGACATCCATTCTTTCGGTACTACCAACGATTCTGGCGCGAGTGGAAATGCGTCGTGAGAATCGTGTAAACTAGTTGAATATTCCAAGTCAACTTCTAAAATACATCCTTTACCTTTGTTAGGTCCTTCTTTCTCGAGTTTATCAATTTGTTTTCTATTCATCCATTTAAAATTACCCGTTGGTAAAGGTTGACTCATAGCATATCCGTATAAATTATTCGCGTCTAAATACGTAATGTAACTCGATGAAATCGTTTCATCGTAATCATCTAAATATTTATTGTTTGCTTTAGCGTATCGTTTACTTACCATGCACGTTCCTCCACGCGTACCTTTTTCTATAAATAAATGCATATCAATATCCGTAAACAAATCTAAAGTTTGTTTTGAATATTTCAATAACGCATCCCAACTTAATCCAGGACTAGTATAATAATTAGCCGGATCTAAACTGTACTCTCGAATACAAGTATTACGGAAATTTTCAAACACATCCGCTAATAACAACGTATCTGTACGCACGTACAAATCGTGATAATCACCTAGAGTTTTACAATTGAAGCTAGTCCAAACCTTGTTCGCATGTGCTATTCTTCTTTAGTAATACTAACGTTGTTTAAACAACTATAAAAAGCTTCTATAGAAGGAAGGCAAGTTTCTTCGAATCGCTCAAAACTATCCATGTACTCGTAAGGATAAATACCCTTTTGTTTAACAAGATTCAATTTGTTTTCGTCGGGTTCAAACTTGCTAGTAATCGCAAAAGAATTCTTTGATTTTACGAGTTTATCTAACGAAGCTAATACAAATTGAGCGCTGTCGATAAAGCGTAGTTGCCCAATCGAAAAAGAAATATATTTTTCTATATTGTTTGGAATACACGTTAAATTTCCCGTCGTTTTACCCGCGGCTTGCATAATGAGATGGGAATCGTAACCTCGCAAATTATGAAATACGACTGGGATAAATGTTTTCTCTGGTTTTAAACTTAATTTTAAATTACATTTATTATGAGCCGCGCCTCTATATTTGCCGGTAATGTTACAATGGTCGCGTACTTTTCTAAACTTATCAATGTCATTGACAACAAATGTCTTTTCACATATCCAGCACTGTTTAGCATTTTTTAAATTTAATTCATCTTCATCAGTCATTATTAATTTTTGAGAGTTTTTAAATATCTCGTTGATATTTTCTTCTTCTTTTTCTAATTCAGTTAAAAAATGTTCAGCCGCATCTTTCCCTCTATAAACAACTGAATCGCTAGTTTTACCGTCGCAACAAACGACTACGTACGAATAACCGCAAACGATGTGCTCTTGAAGTTTTGTAGTATTAGTAGAGTTAACATCATCAACCTTTGTAATAATACTTTCAAAGTCAGCGTATATAACAAAAGGAACTTTCATCTTTTTATGATAATTTATAAATTTTAACTTGTCTTTTTTACCTTTTTCTGGCATCACAACCGTTGTTGGCCTGTCGTTTATCCCCTTACACATTTCTATGTGGTTTTCGAGATACAATTCTGCCGAAAAACCCTGTAAACATCTCAAACAAAAATGTTGCCGTTCTTTGTGTTTCGTTTGATCATAAAGTAATTTATTTACATCTTTTATCCAAACATAGTGAGATCTAGTTCCTTTTACTTCTTCTTTGTGTATTAATAATAAATTTATACGATCTAATTCCGCGGGTTGATCGCTGAGTTTGTAAACTAGTATTGATTTTGATTCGCAACCAAAAACGTTTATCGCTAAACAATTTTGTTTCTCTACGAACTTAATTTGATTGATGGGCGTAGGGGCGTCGATATTACTGAAATTTAAACCGTCCTCTATTGGGTACTTACTCATTCTATCAACATTCTTTTTTGCGGGAAAAAGAGCGCTGCGCAGCGCCCACCGCAAACAATCATCGTCGTTGTTTTTTACGTTAATGCATGTTTTTTTATTTTTTATATAATCACATAGCTCAATATAAGAACCACCTCTTAAAGGTTGATATCTCGCGATAGTGATATTCATATCTACTATACGATCTATCACCCATCCAGAACCATTTTGAGTCCATTTTTCGAAAGCTACGACAATTTGTGAAAAAACCGTAACAAGTATGTTTTCAATATTATCTAAATTTAATAATACAATTTGTCTATTATTGCTGAATCTTGGCTCTGCAGAATCTATATCACCAGCTAGATTTTCTTTAAGTAATTTAATGTGTATATATATCATAAACTTAAACGACCTGTACTCAACCAAGTCTAAACTTAACTTTTCAATTATCTTTGGTTTTACTGCTTCCCAAAAAACGTTTAAATCTTTTTCTTTGCTATGATTTAGTGGAACTATCATTCTTCGTTCTCGTAAATATCTACCACCGTTAATCACCGTTTTAAATTTCAACTCTTCTTCTTGACCGTGAAACCTTTTATAAGCACCCACTAAATCTTTTTTTAACAACTTGTTCCTTCTACCCGCACCGCGTTCTGGTAGTGGTATATTTTCAGCTGCTATACGCTCTCTCAATTCAACTAAACTTAATTTAGATAATGACTTTGGTTTATGTCGCCGTATATAACTGTTTATGCCGACGTAATATGCGCGTTTATCTATTTTACCCTTGCTGTTGTAATGTAAAACTAATTGCTCCCTGTGCTCTCGCGCAAACTCTTTCAATTCTGGCAATGTCCATTTTGATAAATATTTTCTTCTTCTTTCTTCATTTCTCTCCATTTATTATATAGCAAGATAATAATTTTTTTTATTTTTTCTCGTTTCAATATCTCACTTTTAAAGTCAGTTTTTTTAAAACTTATATTTTAAAAACAAAATCTCACTTTTTTAAGTAGGCCCTATGTTTTTATATATTATTATAAACGAGGCGTTATCTTTATCAACTCTTTCATCACTAAATTATATTTTCGTATTGATATTCCTTTAGCTTGTGCAAAACTTACTACATGTAATATCTTGGCACATTTTGTACATAAACCATACTTTGATTTTGTGCCGACTTTACATCTACGACACGCAGCGGAAATACTTTTTCCACATTTAAGTTTCCATTTATGCCGGCTGCAATATACCGAATTACGTGAGCTAAGTATACAACACTTGTCTGTTTTACCAACTAAAAGCCACTCGCAAGGCACAGTTACTCTATTCTGTATTTTATATTTTGTCGCCATCTTTAGTATACTCCGAGATAATATTATTTAGTTTTTTCATTTTTTTATATCACTTTTTTTTATTTATATGACGTCACACCCATCAACCTCTTTTTTTTGACAGTGTGACGTCATCAACTTTTGACCAATCAGCGGCCTCAATTTTTTTTAGCTCATTTGAATAATTTGGCGTCTTTACACGTCTCCCGATTCTTTTCTCAGTTTTTTTGTAGGTGAGCTAGGACCCCCATCTGAATAATTTGGCGTCTTTACACGTCTCCCGATTCTTTTCTCAGTTTTTTTTGTAGGTGAGCTAGGACCCCCATCTGACATACTACTATAATTGTCCCCCACATCTGTTGGCCCATAAAATGTAATGCCCCAAATAATTATGTAGGCCTACCCTGAATCCTCTTCCTGAGGAGTATGCTACAGTTTTTCTTGCAACCCCACAAAACGTAAAAGAAGTCGTCACAAAGCACTCAGAACACACTACTGAGCATCTTGCATCAAACAATATCCGGTGTCTCCAAGACCGTCCCTTACACCGAGAATCACACACGCTGATTGGCTGACAAGGGCGGATCGAGGGGGCAGTTAAAAAGGGTGATGCCCCAAAACCATATTTTTCGGGAGCTGTCCTCTTCAAAATTGTAGTTGGTTGGTTGGGTTGGGATTCATTATCTGCATCAGTAGCTAGAATACTGCGTATACCGCTCATATTGCATAAGAGAGCGCCTAGGATCACAAAATTGCCGGGACCCTTATTAAGCGGGACCCCGAGAAGGCCCTGCCGTGAAAAACACCATCAAACATTTGGCCTCCAGAAATGGTGGGTCCTAGATCCGGCCTTTGGTGGCGGATGGGTGGATAAAGAATGCGCACATGCCTCCCCCTCGCTCGGTTCGAGCTAGATTTTTAAACATTGTTTTGTTATTACTTTTTTTTAATGCAAGCAAAAATATGTTATCAACTAGCAATTGTTTTGTGCCCCAGTTCTCAGTAGCGATCGACGCCCATGAGTATAAGTAAGAAGTTTGGCATGCCGGGAAAAAAATTGGTTCTGAGGAAAACTGGTGCTGGTTTGACTACTACTCGACGTTTCGAGTATAATACTCTGAAGACGATCAGGCGTATCCTGATGTACACAGATAACTATTTCATGATGAATGATTAAATATATAGCCTATACCGATACCCGAGTCCATCTTAATCCTCAGTTCAACATTTTGTAAATACTTAATTTTTCTTATACATTATTTTACTTTGGATGATCCACAAAAATTGTATTCAAAGGTGAGATGGATTGTAAGATGTTGACCAAACTCATGCAGAGATACCCACGCATCAACAACCGTGTAGTTGAGCCCACCGAGGATCACATAGTCCAGTACAAGGCACTGGCTCAATCCATGGCTCACGAACTACAAGGTGTTAGCTTTGACTGGCGGCAGCAAACAATCGAACAGTACAAAGAGGCTGGAGATACGACAAAGTTTCATTTTATCAGTGCAATCCACTCTATCTACTACGTGGATGATGTGGAATTGATGTATCTGTATGATCGCTTGGAACCCGGTGGCATATTACTTGTTATAATTGTCTCAGGTACAGTTTTTTGGAATTTACAAAAGATGATACACAGGTTTTAGAAACTAAGTAGGCAATTTTAAGGCATACGCCTTTTCGTCAATAAAATCTTAGTCCCCAATTATTAAATAAAACAACATGTCTTATTGTCAAATAGTTCAGTCGCTGTCATACCAAAGATAATTGAACATGGTTTATTGGAAAATATCTCAGAGCCCTTTTGGTCGAATTGTGGCTGCATCTGCCACTTTTGTTTGTTTTGTTAGAAAATAATTAAACTCACATTATACAAAGAGTGTTGAATTTTAGAGTGGTAATTTTTCCTTTCTTCCCTAGCCGACAGTGGGGCTATTTGGTTCTGGAATCACATCTCAAGTTTCAAAGATCAAATTAAGAAATACTCCTTCATCAGCTCAGCGGACGTTCGTAGCTCCTTCGACCGCCGAAATATTTCCTACACCCAGCGATCCCAAAGATCCCCATTGGAAATCACCAAGTGCTTTGACGAAGCATCGGAAGAAGGTAGACTTTTGGTGGACTTCCTCACCCACGTGGCGAAATTCAAGGAGACGGCAACAGAAGACCAACAGAAGCAGGTGATGGGATATCTTGCCAGCAACCATTGCTCGGAGAAGGACGGGGACGAGGTCCTATTTAATATGGACTGGGATGCCGTCATTGCTAGCAAGCTCTCTAAGTAACTATATGGAATGTTTTGTTTACCTTATTCACAGTGGCGTCCTAGGGAAGCAAACATCTGATCAATAAAAGTTCAATTAGCAACCCACCGAGTGTCTAATTAAAAAGGTACCAATAACTAAATCCTGTAAAGTTTCAAAGCACTGTATCTACTATTGTAATCGATCGATTTAAGTAGAGCGAGTTCACAAAAGATGGCGAGGGCTGTTTGTTTGTTTGTTTGTTTGTTTATTTTCCATATATCACAGCTTAATACAATATGTTAATACAACAATTATGTACAAATGGTGACAAATGGAGGGCACCAGGTAAAAAGCCTAGGCTTATACAGGACCTGGTCCCTTTAGTTAATAAATGAATTAATAACAATTTATGAATAGCAAAAAAATAATTATCGATGAAGTACAGTAAGGTGAAGTGTACATGTAGATGGCAAACAATAATTCGATTAGTAAACTAGCTTTTACATTCAGTTTTAGAATTAATAGAACTATAGTACATTATATACAGAATGAAATGAATGAAATGAAGGAGCCGGGCATGCCCTCCCCTACAGTCTGGGGGGAAAACCTACTCCTATACTCCTCACCACCCCCTCGAATCTTGGATATGATCAATTTCGGGGGAAATGGAAGACATTTCAAACGGTACTGGCTTTTGTGGCCTGTTTGCACCCTATATAGGAAATGTGACGAATAAAGCTATATGCCTACTTGTTCATTCCCATGCATGCACTAAACAGCAGGTTCCAATTGCAGTTAGTATAGGGGTGGGTCCACAGGACTTGGAGTTTTTGCTCCGAACCCACCTAATTTCATTTTTTAAAAATTATTTGGTTAGAGTTGACTTAGAGTGATTGTATGTAACTAAAATTCCTACAAACGCAGAACTTCCATGGAGGGTACTGGTATGTTTGCTGGACCCTCACCTGGAGCCTCACATTTGGACCATTCCTTCCACAATTCCTGATTCAGATCATTTTGGTAACTATGCATGTTTTGCTTTGCTGATGTATCGTCTGTGTTTTACCAGACATTTTCGGATTTGTTTTTGTTTTTATTTGAACGTTGATAATTTCCTTTTAGAAAGGAAAACAGTGTAATCCTGGACTTTCACCTTTGACCATAGACTCACCTTCACCTTTTATAAAGCCATATTCCCCAGATCTTGGCCTTGCTTGTTTCTGTGGCCATGGTCAATAATCATTAACTTTAGTTTCTAAAATGATAATTAAATTAGGTGCTTGATAGTACTTGATTTATCATGACTGATTTTAAACATCCCTAACCCGTTGTTCTGCTACAGTTCGCCTTCAAATATTTCCCTCTTGGGGTCGATGAAACAGTGTTCTCCTTCTGTAGATAGTATAGTTATAAGTCAGTGTTCTTTAATAAAGTACAGTGTGACCCTATATTTGTCGCAAGTATCAATTCAATTTGAAATTCGTAAGTATGGTAAAAATCCAGCCCGTCCCCAGGGTAAACCTCGTTCTCACGACTAGACCCCAGTGGGAAAAGCGCTCTCTGCAACGCTGATTGGTTACTTACAAAAATACACACAAAACAGTTTGGATATTATTTTGAGGAAACACAATATTTCAATTATTTTTCTTAATTTTTTTTAACACAAATGTTTGGATGATTGATTTTACCTTAATTATGATGAAATAAATTGGATAGACTAGTCCCATCCTCTCTACAGCAGCACACGGTATTATTCGTAACGGTAAGACAATCACTTAAGTTGCATATCCAAAGTTTTTTGGATAATTGAAAGTTTCCAGTTCCAGGGCGAGAGAGCAGTGGGTACGAGGCTGCTCAAAAGCCCTGGGACGAGGATGGGTAAAAGGTCTCGAAGAGAGTTGGGAAGAAGAAAAATGAACAACATCTAAACAGAACAAAAAACTTAAAACAAACAGACAAATAACAAGAAAAAAACCCCGGAAGAATGGAGATAGCAGACGGTGAATTAACAAGGAAAGATTCTTATCATACTGGGCCTGTGAAGTCCATATGTGCGAATGGAAATAAAATAACTGCACTTGGACTTGGTTGCATTCACAAAAGTTTCACTTCTGCCTTCTGTTTATGTGGCAAATTATGCAGCGCTTTAGTCTGTAAAGATATACTCAGCTCAGCTAGCTAGGGGTGCACCCCACTAAATAAACTCCGTAGTAACCAATGCTAAATACAAAATATTCAAAAGTAATTAAAAATACTTTAATATACTTTAAAAAGTTTAAAATAAAGGACAAAATATTGATTGATGTGTATTAACCTTTTATTTTATTCTCAATTTAATGTGGATTGTCCAGTGGCCCGTCGATTTATTCTCATCCCAATGTAAACCACCCTCTATAGTGAAAACGCCCAAAAGGCCTCACGTTTTAAATCAAATGACATTGGACCATTTTTACACAATCCCTCAAAAGAATGGGCCTCAAATCTTTGTTCTTCGGAAACATTTGAGGACATACAAATTATGATAAACAGATAAACAGATAAGCATTAATTTCTCACTGTTTAGTGGGGTGGTCCCTATAAATAAATGACTTCTTTTAATTTGACTTGGGAACACACTCGGGACATCCAATATATTCCAGAGGTCATATTTCTGGAAAAGAATTCTGCTTCGGCCCAAAATTGCTGAAAGAACAACAATTGAAAAAAATCCAACCCAAGAGTGGAGCAGAACTTCAGCAAACGATTGGAGACGATCACCAGGATGGGAGAGGAGGTTACCCGTTCGTAAATGTCAATGATGCTGTTAACTTGGGGGTGGGGGGGGGGGGGGGTTACAGGCCGTGCTGGATCACCAACGAGCAAAACCTGAGTGTAATGTGTAATGGTCAACCAGAACTCATACCGAATGCAGAGGTTCGTCGAGGTTTAGCTGTCTTCGAGATAATGACACCTCTTGGCTCAAGAGAAAGATGTTCGAAACAAATGCACAATGTATGATAACATAGGTGACTTATATCACACTCTTCTGGTATTAAAATCAGAGATTCCAGAGTGTACCATGTAAGCCACTCGGTGCACATGCATGATTGTGCGTTTGTTTGATCCTGGCATTTAACGTTGATTATTCCATATTTTTTCTTTTAAATCCATGCCAAATAGCTTCACACAAGTGCGTTTTTTTGTCCAGAGAACCCCTTAATACTTTGGCACAAAAGCTTCCATGTTTACAACTAGCAAATCACAATAAAGTAATTGTTTGGACGTTTTACCTTAGTTACCCATGTACACCAGTCATCAGATTTTATTAAAGTTCATAAATGAGGGACAGAAAGTTCGTTTTAAAATTCAATCAAAATTCAAACCTCATGTGAAGTGGATAAATGAGGAATAAAGTAACTTTTGTAAACACAGGACCAAATGGCAAAAACAAACAGTAGCCAAAAAAGAGCACATGCAGACTATGGTATTAATTTCACAATTTGAAATACAAGGATATTGAATGAGAAAATTTACAGTTTGTATAAAGAGTTTTCATTTATTGTTAGGCTTACTGATTTTGTAAACAAAAGCACATGTTTAAATCCCACCATCAAAACAAACCATGGACGCCGCCATTTTGATTATAATATAGGGTGCACTCCACTAATAAGCTACCATAGTAACAAATGCTAAATACAAAATATTCAAAAATCATTTAAAAATACTGAGAAGTCAGTATTTTGTCTTTTAAACTAAAAAACAAAATATTGATTAATGTCTAACCTTTTATTTTAATGTCGATAATCCAGAGGCCCGTCGAGTTATTCTCATCCCAATTGAAACCACCTCTACACTAGTGAAAACGCTCACACTGTTCTGGAAGTTTTTTCTTCAACATTGTTCGGTGGGGGTGAGGGGGGTGGGTGTATCAACGACTTCTGTACTTTGTATGGTACCAGTACTTTCTGATTTACCCACTGTAATAATAATAAAGTTTCAATCTTCTGAGGGGTCGTTTGTTATAACGGCGACCTGAAATTTCCATGAAGTAGGCCTATCGCAGCCGCAGTATTAGAATATGATGTAGTGGTTTAAATCCGTGTCGAAATGTTAGGGGAGGGGGAAGGATGATGGTATTGGAATGTGTGTGTGTGCATTATGTCAGACTCGAATTTAAATACAAGGCTGGGGGATTTGAACAGCAGAAATAAGTATAAAGACTTGCCGCGTGATATGTCTGCCAGTTTTTTAGTTTTTTTTTTAGATACTGTTACAAACTTGGTGTCAACAGATGGCTTATAGATAGACACCCACCCCTCGTTATTTTGCAGCGCTGTTAGAGAAAGTGTTATACAATGGGTTTGTACAGCCCCATAATGTACACAGCAGGGCGGTTTTTGAACAACAAAAATAAAGCATGATGATTCGCCGCGTGATAGGTTTTTGCCATTTTTTGAGATAAGCCTACACAGTTACAAGCTTGTTGTCAACAGATGGATTAGGTTTGTCTCTCTTACAAAACTCATCATTCTAAGTTTGCGACGAATTTTGTGCGCTGAAAACGGCCGCCGAACAGAGGTAACCCTCGTCATTTTGCTATAGACCAAGGACAATACAAACAAATTGTAACAAAACTACTATTTTGGGAGCTCGAATGCAAAAGAGTTTCATCCGTCAAATATAATATCATCCTCATAAAGCTTTCTGAATGCTCATTCATGGAAATTTTAACCAATATTTAACAAGCTAAAGCAATTTAGGCAAAACTAATTTATTTTGTCATTTGAGGGCGCTATGTAAGATTAACGGTAACATTGTTGGTGTAGGAAAGTGATTTTCTAGGGTGCACCCCACTAGTGACACATTCATGCGCTGAGCTGTTTTATCATAATTTGTATGCCCTTAAAAACAAAGATTTTAGGTCCGTACGTTGGAAGGATTGTGTAAACATGGTCCAATGTCATGACCTGGGGTCCTTGACCTTCAACTTTGAGTATGTTGCAGACACTAAGCCCTAAATAAGTGGTCCTAATTTGCTTCCAAGCCTACAGACTTTTTCCAAAACCAAACCGCAGTATTAGCGGTGGTTTATATCCGTATGTGTATTTAAATACAATGCTGGGGATTTGGAATACATTTAATAATAATAATAATAATAATAATAATGTAGACTTATATGGCGCACGTATCCACCAAATTGGTGCTCAAGGCGCATTATATTATTACCCCTGCTCATCAGGCTCATAAATCATTCCTGAAACCATCTCAGCTCCCTGTGGAGTATACAGCTCAATTGCTACCATTTCAGCGCATATGGGCTAATCAAACACAATAACCAACTCTGCCCTCACAGGTACCCATTTCCCCCTGGGTGGAGAGAAGCAATTATGGTCAAGTGTCTTGCTCAAGGACACAAGTAGCCCAGTCGCGGTTGGGATTCGGACCCACATTCTGACAAATCCGATGCACTAAACCGGTCGACCATGGCACTCCATTTTCTTAAAAATAACAACATGTCAGATGGAATTATTTCTCCGGGTGTTTGGTAGCAGTGTTGTAGTCGAGACCAGCTTGTCCGAGACCGAGACCATGCATTTCGAGACCGAGACCAAGCCTTCCGAGACCGAGACTTTTGCAGGTCGAGACCGAGACCGAGACCAAGGTATCCGAGACCGAGACCGAGACCGAGACCGAGACCAAGACCAAGCATACGTACATAAAAAAGTAAATTGAAGCTGATTATCAAAATATTCACACTTAGTCAACTGTAAAGATTTACACAACACACAAATTTAATCTTTCAAGTTTCGACAAGACTGAGGTTGAAGACTCAACAGCAGCTCTTTATTTCAATGTTACACCAATGTAACACCTTATATTTAGCCCGTTTTTTTTCAAATAGTGAAAATATTCAACACCCAATGCTACTGCTCATGATAAGTGGTTACTGGTTAGATGTGTCACATCAAAAATCCTACAAGAAATGAACCCTAGTTACCCCCTGATATATAGATTATATGCACAGTTTCGTGTACGTGTGTAGCATGCCCGACGTATACCAGTGACATACACGGGCAACTGTGCTCAGCGCGGGTACCATTCCGAATTGTCATGCTGCAGCGGGTCAGGTCTCCATTCAAGCTTCAATATCTTTCGTCGACGCAACAGCCTGATATCTTGCACATTGGAAGTCGTTTGACACAGGTAAAGGACTACTGGATGAAGACTAGGTTAGTGCAAATGAGCAAATCTAATTTATAGAGGGCGCATTTTGCAATTTTAACATGGTGTTTATTATGAGCGAGCCGAGTTCGCCGCGAACGTATTTGGCTATTTTCTCTGCAAAAAATTAACGTGAGTTGTTGTGGTCTCGACGGGTCTCGGGGATAAAATCCGAGACCTTGGCATCCGAGACCGAGACCGAGACCGATACCTGCCCATTCGAGACCGAGACCTGACCTGCCCTTCCGAGACCGAGACTTTTATAGGGCGAGACCGAGACCGAGACCAAGACCGGCAAAAAAGGTCTCGAGACGGTCTCGAGACCGAGACCAGGTCTCGAGACCTACAACACTGTTTGGTAGCATCACCAACTTCACATCCAGTAAGTTTTTCGATTATAATTCAGTTATTTTATAATCGGGTATATAATAACAAAATGTGGAGTCTCGTGGCCGAGCGGTCTAGCTTACCGGACTCAAGTTCTGGTGTTAGCATCAGATTGGGGTTCCTTTTAATGGAAGGTAACACTTGGTAATGTCCTTGAGCAAACACTTAACCATAATATGCTTCTTTCCACCCAGGGATTAAATGGGTACCTGTGAGGGCAGAGTTGGTTGATTAGCCCTATATGCGCTGTAATGGCAGCAATTGAGCTGTATACTCCCCAGGGAGCTGAGATGGTTTCACATGATTTATGAGCCTTATGAGCAGGGGTAATAATATGCGCCTTGAGCACCACTCAGTTGGTGGATACGTGCGCTATATAAGTCCACACATTATTATTATTATTATTAAAATGATGTACAATCCTTCTAAGCGCAATTCGACCGGCAATAAATTAATGACATTTATAATTTACAGTTTTTTATGATGTTGTGTATAGTATAGGCTAAGTGATTGGTTCCTTTTAATGGGAAGGTATACCATTGGTAATGTTGGCAAAACAGCTTCTAGGAGTATGCTTACTTTCTGCGGATGTACATTCTATAACCAACCTGTGAAAGTTTCAGCTCAATGCGGAGTCGAAGTCAGGAGAAAAGTGTAAAAAAAGCATTCAGAAATTTTACAGAATACACTTTTAGCAAAACGTTGCCGTATCAGGCAACTTATGGAAAATTTGCATAGGCCTATATTATGTTTTTGTATTTTCTCTGAATTGAGGGCACTTAATTCAGACATTAATTTTTGAGGATGATTGGTATCTTTACCAACTTTTACTTTCGGATGTAATTACCAATTTTGCACCTTCCCTTTAAAGGTAAGAGGTAGAGGATTGGTAATTCAAAAATAGTCAAATGTTTGTAAAACGTCAATTCAATGTAAGGCTGGTGATGGAATTAATCTTCCCTAAAAATAGTTTTGTCTGGTTTGTTGAAATATTTAAGAATAGTGAAATAATTATCAGCAGATTCCGCATTAGATTGAATACAAACAAACTGATGCATTTTTCACTATTTTCTCGTGAACAACACATTCAACGTAATAAGCTGAAACTTTCACAGGTCAATTGTTGAATTGAGAGTAAGCGTATTCGTTGTATCAATGGTGTAACGGTTCTTAAAATCGATTATATATATTATTATTATTACGTATTTCGGTATTGTTGCCTTTTATCGCCCTCATGTGCAACCCCGTCCCCATGGTCCCACCTAGCTGTCACTTCTAGACCATGGAAAAGTGATTATCGCAACTTAAAAATATCGCAAACAAAAGTTTGAATATTATTTCGTGGAAACAAAATATTATAATGTCAATATGGATTTGTTTAATACCATTTAAGGTTTGGATGAAGAATTTTACTGACATTATGATGACATAAATTGAATGGCCTCGTATAGGCCTCCCCGTTGCAGCACACGCAATTCTGAGTAACGGTACCGGACTACCCCTTATTTGCATATCTAAGATTTTTGGATATTGCAGTCATCCAGTTCCATGCCGAGAGCTAGAGATCAGTGGATACAAGGTATACAGAAACTGCTCGAAAGCCCTGAGGACAGGTTGCCTCGTGTGTACCTTTGATTCAGATAATATATCTTCACGTTCAGGACTAGTCGGCTAAAGAAAAAGTGGGCTTGGACACGCCCCTTGCATGACAGGGCGAATTTGACCTACCTCTCTTTGTCAATAGCACTGCGATTGAAGAAGCATAAAGTGACTTACAAAACCATTAAGTAAAGACTATTTGCAGTGACACCATGTCAAATTCTCAATTGAGTAGTAAGTAGTTCTGAAAAGAACTGATCGTTGTAAACTCCAGTTCTTTTCAGAACTAATTACTACTCAATTGAGAATTTCACAAGGTGTCACCTCAAATAGTCTTTACTTATCCTCTTCGCTATGCAAAGCTACAAGTTTTACTTGTTCTTGGATATTTCTTGAAGCATTTGAATTTATGGTCAGACGACAATGGAGAACAGGAACGTCGAGTGGAATTTATCTATTGTTGGAAAATTAAAATGTCTTTGTCTCAGAGAAGAACAGGAGAGTTTGTTTTTGACATTTTGAACAATTTGCTCAAATTTTGGTGGGGTATTTCAAAATTTGCCTCTTCTTCCCATATTTTGGAAGCCTCTGGCTGGCTTGCTGCTGGGCCGCTATTAAGAGCTCACTTCTGTGAGAACGCCCCTATCCCTTCCATTAGCCCTCCCGCTCTGATACATTCTCCAGCAGCTGATCTGATTGGGCCTCGCAGGAAGGTTTGGGGGGAGATGGTTTGGCACTGCTTTCCACTCTCTTTGGTGCAGTAAGCGTGCATGTTTTCACCTTGCTCACGATTGCAAGTGTAGATTGTGTGGCTCCGATGTCGCCCTCCGGCGCGAGCATCTTGTGCATTGTGAGTGGGTTTTAGCTGATTTTGTGGGTTTCGACGCCATTGAGCTCCTTAAACTTGAAAAAGTTCTCTATGCCTCCCGCTCCTCCCAGTAATCTTCTTGGGTGTCCTCCCCTTGTCATCAGAATTCAGCCTTGCTGTTGTCTGTAGATTGTGTGTAGGTCATGTTGACCTTGTATTCTTTTTTGAATAAATCGTTGTACAACAACAACAACAACAATTTATTATTCATCTGTAAGATTAACACAGTGGCGGATCCATGTGGGACTTAGTGGTTTGAAATCAGCCTCTCTGATTTAGCCTCCATCCTCCGAATTTCCACGTGGAAACGAAAACTATTGACCCCCACACCAAACTGAAAATTCTCACTACTGGATTCGACCTTCTCACCCACTACCTTCCAAATACCATACCATTTCCTACATACTGATGCACTTACCAGTGTTTGTTTTTTAATGCTGTAATTATTGAAAACACTTATAAATAAACATACATTGTTGGACCTCCTTAAACACATTCCTCTTAAATACTTGTGGCGTAAAATACTTAATTTTGGGCAAATTTTGTTGTTATAACCATGGTTGAAACGTTTGCTCACTGATGGCCGTCCATATAAAATGGCGCAAAATACTTACAATATAAATGCCATTGGGTGCCATATTTATTCTACGGTGTAAAATTGACATGTATCTTATATAATTTAAAAAAGTGGTGAAAACGCTCGCCCTTTATGTAAGAGGTAAGGAGATCGGGACAACATTAAGTCATCATTTTAACATTGCAAAAATAAATATTTTTATTTATTTATTTATTTTTTCTAATTACAAAATTTCATTATTCATTATTCAATAATAGTAATTCACGGCTGTGGATGATTTTTTTTATTAAAGGAAGATTTAGTCAGTAATTCATTTTTAGATTACAAATGCATAATATGAGTGAATGCAGGTGATTGTACAATGACACGCAGTATTGTGTGAAAGCTCCCTCGATCATATGGCCATGGACGGGGCCAATAATAGCAGTGACCTTTAACATCAGTGCTTATGGACGATACGTTTAACGGTAGGTACGCATGCATAAGTAGGCATGTGTGCAATATGCATTTAACTGCATTTTGCTTTGTTAAAAATATTCTGTTTTAAAAACAGTCGACTACTCTGATCTGAGGTTGTCAAAAACGTACACAATAACTTTCTTTTCTGGAAACAGGGACCTTGTTTATAGTTACATTACTACTCTGCCTTGTTACAAAAAATATTCATATAGTAACGTCATAACATATAGTTACCATAGTAACGGATTAAACACCATCAAAACCAGCCTTTTCAGATGCTGCTGAATAATATTTTCACTGTAGGCCTGTCCATCGCGTTTTGATTCTTTAGGCTGGTGTATGCTCATATTTTCTCAATAATTATAACTTGTTCATGAATGAACATGAAATTCCTCGGGAAAATGCTCACAACTGGAAACAAAATTATGTCGGCCTTTTGGACTTGCAGTGGACATACGCGTCTTATCGTTGGTGATTCAGTTGTGCATGATTAGATATGTTCATTGTGAGCTAACAGGTAAAGTCATTATTTTACCTTTTGGAATATTACATATACTAAACGAAATATATTTTACATACTAAACGAAATATATTTTACATACTAAACGAAATATATTTTACATACTAAACGAAATATATTTTCCCGTTTGAATGGTCATGCCTATGAAAGACATATATATATATATATATATATATATATACATAACAGCAAAAGAAACGTCACCCCTAAAAATATTTATTATTTTCATTTTATAATTAATATAATTTGTTTAATGAAGAATATTATGAGTATGGAGTGTAACACGAACACAATGTGGCAAATTTGGTTGACATGGCAGCCGATCATCCCACAACATTGTATATTTATTATGTTTAATAATATAATTACTTAACCAAATTTAGGGGGTGACGTTTCTTTTGCTGTTATGTATATATGTTGCGAATGAGAGGACTTTTATTTTGAGGATATTGTTTTTAGTATCATGTGCGTAAATCCCAGAGGGTTTTCCAGGAGGGATGGTCCTCATGATCCCCCATACACACACCCGGCCTTTCCCAGTAATTGCAATCATTGAACAAATTCCGTACTTTATATTACGATTTGGAAAATCATTTTGGGTTTTTCTCATGACTTATAGACACCACATTGAGCTGAAATTTTGACAGGTTGGTTGTTTAATGTACCAGTATATCATGATTCAAAAGCAGTTTTGCCAGCATAGGCCTAAACAATGTTGTACCTTTAATATAATATTTTAAAAACCACTAGGCCGAAGCAAGCCATATAATGAATCCAAAGTAGCTCTTAAAAGCAGTAAAGCAAAAAAGAGCACCAATTAATGTTTGTATGTTCAGTAATGCTTTTCATTAAATGTGTACATTTCTGAATACATTTATTAAAATATGAAGCTATATGTCGAGTACAAACATGTTAAGTTTTAAAACCCTGCGGTGAGGCATGGTGCTATTTCATTCAGACCGTTTGTAAACAATTGTTGTTTACTACGTCATTGAAAACTCAAATTCAGCCACTTTGCATAAGTTCTCTATTGATACAGTGCCTGATAACATGGTAAAAAAAATTCAACCATTGACCCGGTATGCAGCTTTCAAAGTAAGGCCCCGCCCACCCCCCACCCCCTTGCCAGCTGACAACCCATTGAAACTGTACAGATGTCATCCATTGATGTTACCGCACTAATCCCAATGTAATCAGTCATCCTGCCACTTGCTTTCATGGCCCAGACATACCAGCAACCTGAGATGTTTATTTTGAGGTCTGGTTGTGGGTATTAGAATGGCCAGACAAATAGAATCTCTTGGTTTCTCTGTAGAATGTCAGCAGTGTAAAAAATGTGCAAAAAAATTGGTTTTGGGTAACAATTTTTTTTGAAGGGATTGTGGGCTGACACCCATATAAAACTTTATATTTGGCTTGAAATTGTTTTCTTGGATCTAGAGGGACTCAATAAGTCTGTTTACACCATTTGAGAAGGGATTGTGTGCCCCTAATATGTACGTTTTACACGCTATTCATACGTACTAAATGATTTAGTGCCTTCAAGCTCGCGAGTTTTACACGCACTAAATGATTTAGTGCCTTCATGCGCGCGAGGTTGTATATTGGGCACCCATATATATATATATATTTTGTTGGCTTGAAATTGTTTTCTTGGGTCTAGAGGGACTCAATAAGTCTGTTTACACCATTTGAGAAGGGATTGTGTACCCCTATATGAACGTTTTACACCCTATTCAAACGTACTAAATGATTTAATCCAGTGGCGCACCCAAGGGGGGGCCAGGGGCTCGACCCCCCCCAAGGGCCCGCTGATGTTTTATTTTTTTTTTAAAGAAGGAGCCAGGAAAGAGCAAAATCTGAGCCCAAGTCTTGTCTACAGAGGAGTTCGGCAAGGAGTATAGGGCAGTGGTACAAGGAATGGGGACTCAGGAGACTCAAGCTCCCCTCCAAAAGTTTTCCATTTATTCCACTCACTATTATATTTTACGGCGTTGCGTATGCATGTGCATGTAAGCTTGAAGGCCACCAGTATATATAACAAGCATTTTTACACATTCTCCCCCTGCCATGGTGCACCCTGATCAGGGAGCAGCTTTATAATTTTATTTTCATTTTCTGTTGTCCGTTTCTCTTGTTGAGGTCGTTGACTGTCGTTGAGGTTACTCGTAAAATTTAAACACGCCCGCATTATAATCAACTCCTTTCCAGTTTGTACACAATGGCCCAGGATTGGGTTTTAATTTACAAAGATTATGTGACACTCTTTTAGCAAACACCGATTGGATAATATTGGGATTTGGTTTTGCCGCCAAATTCGTGTTTGAAAAATTTAGCTCCGCCCGGAATGATCACAAACTTTACGTCCACGCAATGAAAGTATTTAACTATAGAAATCTTGCAGACGAAACAAGCTCAAGTTCTTTACATCAAGAGGAGGAAATTATATGGAAGGTAAAACCCTACGAGTCCGAATCATGCCATAATGTCTTCTTTTTATGACTAGAAACCACCAGGAAACATTTAACATGTGCCGTAGGTTCACTGACGAGCACGACTAGGGACATGGCTGCAGCCGCGCCAGCGGTTATGGTTTGGGTCAGCCATGTCTCTCCCCCATATTGGATTTCAAATAAAAATATTTTGAGCCCCCCCCCCCCCCCCAATCAAATCCTGGGTGCGCCACTGATTTAATCCCACCATGTGTTAGTGTGATTATATTGCGACCATGCACCGCAGGGTTTATAATAAATTATTATGTACTATTACACTCTCTAGATCAGTTAAAAGCCAATGACATTAGGGCTGTGCCGGGTATCCGGGTATCCGGGTATCCGGATACCCGACCGAAACTGTCATTACCCGGTTCCGTTTTTCGGTTCCGAGTACCCGTAAACGACTTTTTAAAATTGGGAATTACCATTTCAGCGGTGTGAACAGAAATCTTTGCCATTGAAGAATGTAATGTTTACACTTTTAGGACCAATTTTATTCAAGATAACGCTTTTGTAGTATTTTATGGACATTTTCCATACACTTTTGTACAACTGATACATTGTATCCAATCATTAAGACTCAAATAGCCTGGCTGCGGCATGCTACAAACAAGTATCAATCTAGCTGCTCAGGATGGAATGTTTGCTTATTGTTCACAGTAATTGGATTAGTGGGACATTGCTGCTTTAGTCTGCACTGTGTGCACTATGATGTGTTTATAGAAGGGATTTTATTATAGGGGACGTCCACATTAATTGTTGTCCTAATAAAAAAGTAGTGTTGAAATTGGTTTTGTTGTGTAATTATTTTGATGTGCCACCGACCATCCCTCAGCATATCACCAACATTTACATTTATTTACCCACCGATACCGAGCTCTATTTATTTATTTATTTATTTGGACTTACACTTTTACAACAGTGGCACTCGGCCAAAAGGCGGTGCGTCCGACACACATACACATAAATAATACAAAACACATTTAAAAGCAAATTAACAAGATACAAAAATGTGTGATGATACACTCTCAGTTTTGACGTCGTAGGTGTTGTCCAGAACAAGGGATGCACGCGCGACACCAAATCTGGAGGTGTACCATCAATCATATAGCTATCAATGACCATTGGAACCCAAGTTGATTTAAAATGAGTTCTAGAAAATATAGTAAAAATATAAAACATATATAAACAAAATTACAGCAACGAAGTATGCAAGAAGAGATTATTTACATTGTAGTCCGAATAATATCGGATCTCAATTTCCACGCACGCTTAACATATGATTTACAGAAAGTATCAAATAATGAATGAATTATATCGGCATTTTCTATATTACAGAATATACTTGAGGTGCTCCCAAGTGTGAGATGATATTTAACATCTAAGCTGCCGGATATAAAAAGCTCCCATATAGCATAATCATATGGAGAGGTTGTTTCATTTTTCCGTTCGTGCTGTCTGCGCGAGGGCGCTATAATATGTAAATTACATTGCG
>CM055822.1:34421594-34446594 GCA_029582265.1 Zoroaster sp. YZ-2022
AAATGTTGTACACCTAAAAATGACCAAAGGTGGGAAATACACCAGAAAGTATAAAAAGATGATTAAATTGAAGGAATTTTTGCTTCGAAGTGTATAATCCAAATTAAAGATCACGGAACGCAAACATGCTGCGCCCGCGCAATCGTTACGGGCATAGCCATACAGGAAAATTACCCCGATGTAGAATATATACGTAGAAATCGTATATCTCAAGAATTATTGGCCTATGAGTTACTCAAAAAAGCGGGAGTGAAAGAAGGTCCCTGTGGAATCCAAGAATTGGAAAAATTTCAAAATGGAATTGATGATTATCAGATTATGGTACTTTCCATAGAGCATTTCTATGCATCTATTTTCAAAGGTCCCACAAGGAAACGCGTGATTTACTTACATTTGGCTGCTGGTCACTATGATCTGATAACCACAATGTCGGTTTTTCTTTAAATCGAAGCAATTTTTGCAATTCCTGTATGAGGGAATACAACACAAATAAATTGGATCACGTATGTAATATTGAATGTAAAATTTGTTTCTCCAGTGGTTGTGTTGATGGTAAGATGGATCCCAAATTTCATTGTAGTGATTGTAACAGGAATTTTAAAGAAAAAAAATACTACGACAATCACAAAACCAGAAAAATTAGTGGTAAAACTGTATGTCAGTTGTATTACAGATGTAAACAGTGTAATGTGTTCGTGAGTGCCTCCATGACATTTAAATACGGCAAGCATGATTGCATTAAAAAGTACTGTAATTCTTGTAAAGAAATGGTTTCCTTTGACCATGAGTGTTTTATTAAAGTCATTTAGACGAGATATAATACTAAAACATACGGTAAAGGGGATGTAACAAGCGATAATGACGAACCAACACATGTTCAAGTGATTGAGGAATCATCAAAAACTACTACCCCCAAATCTTTTTCGATTTTGAATGTACTCAGGATGGAGGCACTCACGAACCCAATTTATGCGTAGGTTAAATGGTCTGTGAACTATGTAGTGATCAGGAACCGGAATATATTAAAGTGTAAAATATGTATGGGTCAAAGGGTGTTCAAGGGGGATAAGTGTGCAACGGAGTTCTGTGATTGGATATATCAATCTCCCGACACTGAAAATAGCGTTATTTTGGCGCATAATCTGAAATCTTACGATTGGGTACTTCATTCTGGATTACTTGTACCAACATGCAGTTATTCCCGAAGTAATTTATACTGGGGCTAAAATTATGACTATTGATTTACCTAACCTTAAGAGAAAAATGATAGATTCTCTAAATTTTCTTCCTATGGCTCTATCGAAATTACCCGGTACGTTTAGTTTGGCCGAACTTTAAAAAGGGTTTTTTCCTCACATTTTCAATACCAAAGAAAACCAACCCAGCTAACATGCATACGTTAGGCCGACGTCGGTGAACGTCGGGAAGGTCGGAGTCACTTTCTAAACGTTGTACGGACGTTGGCAAACAGTATGAAGTACAACAGGTCGATTTTCAATAATACGGACAACGTAACGTCGGCGTACTAAGGTTGTGCCAACGTCGGGAAATGTTGTGCAGTATAACAGGTCGATTTTCAACGTTGGCACAACGTAGTTATAATACAGGCAACGTAACGTCGGCGCCGTAAGGTTGTTCCAACGTCGGGAAATGTTGTGCAGTATACAAGGTCGATTTTCAAAATTGGCACAACGTAAGTATAGTGTGGGCAATGTAACGTCGGCGTTTTAAGGTTTTGTCAACGTTGGCAAATGTTGTACAGTATAACAGGTCAATTTTCAACGTTGGCACAACGTAGTTATAATGTGGGCAACGTAACGTCGGCGTCCTAAAGTTTTGTCAACGTCGGCAAATGTCGTGCAGTATACAATATCGATTTTCAACCTTGGCACAACGGAAGTATAATGTGGTCAATGTAACGTCGGCGTTTTAAGGTTGTGACAATGTTGGCAAATGTTGTACAGTATAACAGGTCGATTTTCAACGTTGGCACAACGTAGTTATAATGTGGGCAACGTAACGTCTGCGTCCTAAGGTTTTGTCAACGTCGGCAAATGTCGTGTGCAAGGTACACGGCTCGACCCCTAGGACACGTGTGGCACATTATGATCTGAGGATCACTTACACCCCTCCCTACCAACCCCAACCTTGTTAAGAGTAGCGAACAACTTATCGTTAATGGCACAAAGGGCACATCGATTGCCATAAGTGCCACATACCTTACTACAACAACACCAACAACAACTGTTGTGCAGTATACAAGGTCGATTTTCAACGTTGGCACAACGTAGTTAAAATGTGTACAACCTAACTACGGCGCATCATACGTTGTGCCGACGTCAAAATCCAATGGTGTTTTAATTTCCGAAGAGGCAGGGCATTGTACACTTTAATTTTTGTTTTAATATCGTAATTTTACGGCTAAAAGTGTGTAAATTCCACGGTGAATTACCGTATCATCCCATTTCAGTGTTTTACGGCCGAAACCCGTATTACGGCCGCTCCCATTACACTCTGGGATATATCCAATATGTAAATCATCTGACCTTAATTTGACCTAGCTTTGTGCTCGAATCATTTCCAAGGTGTAAATATGTGAAAATGGGTAATTTTAAGCCATGTTCAAATATTTACTGTTAACTTTATGATAAAAAGGTAAGATTTTGGTGTTATCTTCTATTTTGATGTAAACAAGTACTTTCAAAATTGCAAATATTGAAATATAGATTATAATTGCATGACACCATGATTTGAAAAGAGATTTGAAAAGACAGTGTATAAATGATACATGTTCTTAACATTAGTAACTGGAGAGGGGTCGTTGAAAAAGTAACCAGACTACGTGTAGGTAAGTGAAAGACTTTGTGTAAAATAAACAATTGCATCGATCAACCCCAATTAATATCTACAGATCCATCCCATAGTAAATGCAGCATCCCGTGGACGTTTCAACCTTAACTGCTTAAATACCGTAAATAATACGTTAACCGTAGATTCATTTCCAGCTATGAAAATACGGTACCCGTGAATATATGTTTGACCGGGATGTTTGTTTACAGTGTAGGTCTACCCAGCCTAGCATGCATACGTTGGCCCAACGTGTGCCAACGTTGTAGCGGGGTTGACCCGTCGTCGGTACAACGTTGGCCTAACGTCTTCGACGTTGGCCCGATGGAGAAAATAAACGTCAAGGCGACGTCAACTGCCGACGTTGGGCCAATCATAAAATATTATGTTGTCCCAACGTGTTACTAATACGTCATACGAACGTTGGACGTGCCGACGTTGGCCCAACAAATGCCGACGTTGTGGCAGGGTTGGCCCGACGTCGACCCAACGTTGGCCCGATGGAAAAATTTACGTAAAGGCGACGTCAACTGCCGACGTTGGGCCAACTGTAAATTCTTACGTTGGCCAACGTTGGCCCAACGTATTGCATGTTAGCTGGGAAGCATATCAAGGGACCCTTCCAGAGCCCAAATACTACGATCCCGATGGCATGGGTCCTGAAATAAGGGCTGAATTTTATACTTGGTATGAAACAAAGAAAGCTCGAGGTGAACCATTTGAATTACAGAATGAGTTACTAGCATACTGTATAAGTGATGTTGATATATTACGTCGTTGCTGTATTCAGTTTAGAGATTTGTTTAAAAGTAATAGGTAACACCATAGCAGTACTACCGCCAAATGGTTATAACTGTTCGGACAAACACTCAGAAAAAGCAATGCGATGGTTGAGATATGTGAACCTTACAGAAGGAATCCATATTCAACATGCACAAAATGGTGGAGAGAAGAAAATAGGAAAATATAAGGTGGATGGATATAGTCAGGAAGTACAACAACTGTTGGAATTTCATGGATGTTTTTACCATGGTTGTCCAACCTGTTTTACCGATAAAATCCTGTAAATCCTGTGAATATGGTACCTATGAATGAACTGTACACCCGTACCCTGGAAAGGGGACTTGTTTCTTCAAACACATAGTGATTTTGACTATGTAGAAATGTGGGAATGTCAATTTGATTCTATTTGGGAAAATCTACCCAAAGATATAAGAGACGCGTTGAACAAAAATGTACCAGACATTGGTGAGGCAAACCTCAATCCTAGAGATGCATTTTATGGGGGAAGAACAAATGCTATACAAGTTTGTTTTACAAAGCTGTTGGAGATGAACAAATACACTATGTTGCCTTTTGTTCACTGTATCCGTTTACTAATAAATATTGTTCATATCCTGTTGGTCATCCAAAGATAATCACTGAACATTTCAAAGACGTGTCGACATATTACGGTTTAATTAAATGCCACATACTACCTCCATCCACCTTATACCATCCACTACTTCCATGCCGGGCAGCTGGTAAGCTGTTGTTCCATTTATGTAGATTTTGTGTCGAAACCAAGCAACTGTCCCGTTGTATGCATAACGATGAACAACGAACTCTACATGGTACGTGTGATGTCAATTGATTCGATATGGCATTTTGAAAAGAATGAACAATACGATCTTACCTCAAAGTCCGGTGGTTTATTCAGTAATTATATCAACACATTGCTTATAAGTCAAACAAGAAAGCTAGGGTATTCCTAATTGGTGCAAAACTGAAGAGGATATACAATTGTACATCCCTGAGTATTATGAACGAGAGGGGATAGGAGTAAAATAGAGAAAAATCCTGGTCTCAGGGCTTTGGCTAAACTTATGCTGAATAGTTTCTGGGGAAAATTTGGACAACGCCTTAACATGCCCAATACTGAAATTATCTCTGACCCTGCTAAACTGTACGCGTTGCTTCTAGCTGATGATACCGTTGTTGATAATATCAATTTTATCGATGACCAATTATTAGTTGAGGTTAAATTCGAGAAAGAGGAAGAATTTGTACAACCTAATCCTCGTACAAATGTCGTTATTGCTGCGTTTACTACGGCCCATGCTAGACTCAAACTGTACAATGTGTTGCAAAAGCTTCAGGACAGAGTTTTATACTATGACACTGACAGTATTATATACGTAGACAGACCAGGGGAATACAAACCCCCACTTGGGGATTATTTAGGGGAATTAACTAATGAAATCAATCCAAAAGACGGGAAATTTATTAAGTGTTTTGTTTTGGGCGGACCTAAAAATTACGCATACAAGTTAGATACAGGAAAAACATGTTGTAAAGTTAGAGGATTCACACTTAATTTCAGGAATGCCCAACATATCAATTTCAACACGGTCGTAGATATGGTAAAACAATAATGACGAATCTGTAATCACCATCATGGATCCCTACAAAACAGTTCGCGATCCTAAGAAGAAAACCATCCATACAAAAGAAATGAAGAATGATTATCGCGTTGTACAGGTGTATATGATAAGATAATCGTTGGGGAAAATTACAATACTTTCCCGTATGGATATAAACATCCATAAAATACAGAGTTAGATCGTTTTGTTCATCAGTTCATAAAAATATACCATGGCGTTCGCACAGTATTTTGGAGAAAGGTGTTCCCTACTAATTACACAAATGATTATTGTCGTAATAGTATTAGTTCTGGTTATTATGTCAGCTGTATTTGGGACTGAAGTAACGAGTATTATACAGAGTGATTTGTTACACGACGTATCGAATGTATTATTGCTATCTATAAAAAGTAACACTTCCACATATTTATAAGTATTAGGCTACGTCATTATAGTGTGGTATTCGCGTTATGACATCATTCATCTGGGTTTATTAAATAATGATACTAAAAAGATCATAATAATAATAATAATAATAATAATAATAATAATAATAATAATAATAATAATAATAAAGATTTTTAGCGCGCACATATCCACCCTGCTGGGCGCTCAAGGCGCGGCAACAAAGAAACAAACATGAATACAAACAATATACAATGATAGCATAGGGGAAAAATAATAAATAAATAAATTATGTACCGAGATACATGTACCTACAATGCAATTACAAATATACATCATCTTTGAAGAGTTGTGACATAAGATGAGTTTTAAGCATCGACTTAAATCTGGTTATACTATGACAAGATTTGAGTTTAGTTGGAAGATGATTCCAGAGTCTCGGAGCTGCGACAGAAAACGACCTATCACCCCAGTTCCGTTTTGAAGTTGGTTCATTTAGGAGTGACATGTTGCTGGAGCGCAAATTGCGTGATGGAGTGTAGACTTTAAGCAGTTCAGAAATATAAATTGGAGCTATGTTATTAAAAGATTTGTGAACAATTAGCATAAGTTTAAAAACAATTCTCTGTGAAACAGGAAGCCAGTGCAGTTCTTTCAAGATTGGCGTGATATGGCATGACTTTCTGGACAAAGTCACAACACGAGCTGTTGTGTTTTGTATGTGCTGAAGACGAGATATTTGATTCTGCGGGAGACCGTAAAGGAGAGCATTCCCGTTATCGAGCCGTGATGTGACAAACGCATGTATAATTTGTTCAGCAGCACTTTTATTCAAGTATTTCCTAATTCGGCTTATATTTCTGATATGAAATGATGATATGCGAACAATGTTGGAGATATGTGGTTTTAAAGTCATTGTCGAGTCAAATATAACACCCAAATTACGTGGATGTAATGGTAGGGGGGGGGGGGGTTATCTGCGAGTCACCAATTGTAATAAATGGAAGAGAAACTTTAGACAATTGCTGACGTGATCCAAATAGAACAAATTCTGTTTTTTCATCGTTCAATTTCAGGAAGTTTTGTCTCATCCAACTTCGAATCTCTTGAATACATTTCTCCAGTGTTTTAATGCAGGAATCGGCAGGTTCTTGAGAAGATTTAAAAGTAATGTAAAGCTGCGTGTCATCAGCGTAAACATGGTAATTTAAATTATACTTCAACATGATATCACGAACTGGAAAGGTATAAACAGTAAACCACTGTGGGCCGAGCATAGAGCCTTGGGGTACAGAATAGTCAAGAATAACAGGCTCGGAGATAGCGTTACCAATACAAACATGCTGAGGCCTATTTAAAAGGTAGGACTTACACCAATCCAGGGCTGTGTCATGTATTCCAAGATGATATTGAAGGCGGAAGAGAAGGATTTTATGATCGACCGTGTCAAAAGCGGCGCTTAAGTCTAACAAAACTAATGCAGTGATTTTCCCCTCATCCATGGCAGATAACATGTCATTGTTGACGCGAAGAAGAGCAGTTTCCGTTAAATGAAATGGTTTGTAGGCTGACTGAAATGTGTCCGACAGGTTATTAGCCCGAACATGGTCAGAGATCCGTGATGAAACAACTCGCTCGATTGTTTTTCCAAGGTACTTTAAATTCGCTACTGGTCGGTAATTTTTGAAAACTTCCTTGTCCAAATTGGGTTTCTTTAGGAGTGGTTTAACATGAGCAACCTTCTGGCTATTAGGGAAACAACCGGAAGAAAGAGATCTATTTACAATAATTTTGATATACTTAGCAAACACATCAATATTTGTTTTATTAGCGAAGTTGGCACTGGATCAAGTTCACATGATTTTGATGGCGATTTCATGATGAGTTTCTTGATCTCCGTAACACTAGTTGGCTCAAACATGGACAGTCTACATTGTGGATCCTTGCGTGATGGTGTTTGTGATAGAATGGCAGGTACTGAGGGAAAAGAACGACGGATATTCTCAATTTTTGTGACAACAAAGTTTGAAAAAGCATTTGCGAGGTCCTGATCGGAGTGTGTAGATGGAAGCACTGGAGCTTTGGGTTTATGAAGCAGCTTTTCAACAATGTTAAAGAGTTTTTCTGATCACCAGAGCTATCTTCCACAAGAGATGAGTAGTGAGTTATTTTTGCCTGGTTAATCATGTTCTTCACAATATCACGTTGGTTACAGTATTCTTGCCGATGTACTCCAAGTTTCCCATTGTCACGCCATCTTCGCTCAAGTTGACGGCGGATTTTCCTTGCAGCACGGATATCATCATTGAACCAGGGGGATTCAGATTGTAGTTTAACAGTTCGAGTTTTTTGCGGAGCATGATCATCCAAGATGTTACGGACAGTAGATTCAAATAGACTGACACAAGAATCCAGCTCACCGTCTTCAAGGTTTACATTTTCCAGTTGAGATTCAACATCATGACATAAATCTTTAATATTTACTTTTTTTTCCAGTGGCGAGTAGTTACAGAAATGGTAGGTATGGGAGGTTTTTAAGGTTCAAATTTACCATGATTGCATAATGATCAGATATGCCAGGATGAATAGTTATATTCGAGATAAGAGGTGAAGTATTTTCACGCGTTATCATGAGGTCAAGACAGTGACCATACCGATGAGTGGGTGTTGTGATGTGCTGTATAAGTCCATGAGCAGAGAGCAGATCTTTAAACTGATTTGCATAATTGTTTGAAATAATGTCCGTATGAATGTTAAAATCGCCGGTTAATATAATGTCAGATGGGTGTAAGAGATAATCGACAATTAATTTGTCAAATTCCTGCAGAAAACTGGAGAAGTTTACATGTTTACCATCAACATCCCTTTCTGGTCGATACATATTAACAAGGCGAATAGATCTAGAGTTGCACGTTACCTCAGCATGCAGAGATTCAAATGTTAGGTAGTCAATGTTAACACTTTTCATGCTGACATATAAACTGGACTTAAAGAGTAGTGCAACCCCTCCACCGGTCTTTATTGGTCTGGGGATATGATGGAGAGAGTAGCCAGCAGGAGTACACTCACGGGTTAGCAAATCATCATCAGGTTTAAACCATGTCTCGGTTATGGCAACAAGATCCAAATTGTTTTGAAGTACAAAGTCAACAAATTCATCCGTTTTGTTACATATGGATTGAGTATTCAAGACACAGAGCTGAAGTTTAGACTCATCGTGAACATTTGGAGTTGAAGTTGTGCCAATGTCGCTTGTTGAGTTCACTGCTGGGGGTTGGTAAGGCTGGAGTGCTAGTTGTGTAAGTCTGTCCATTCTACGGCGACCAGCTTTTTTACCTGTGTGCGGCAGTATGTTTGGGGTTGATTAGCAAGTATTCCAAGACAGTTCAATTGACTCAATGCTCTATAAGATAAATCTACATCAGTGCATGGAGCATTGCGAAGATTGAGTAGTTCATTGCGGCTGTAGGAAATTTTATGGAGCTGAGTGGCGTTTGTGGGTGTGTTGATCAGTGTTTCAGGTCCAGGGTTTGGGTTTATGTCACCAGAAATTAAGAGTTCCAGGTGAAAGGTGGCAGATGAATTATCATAGTACGATATAGGACGTCTCAAGAATTTAAGATGGCGGATTTGAGCTGAAGAATCTGTAGATTGCATATTGTAGCCATCTACTGATGAGTCATTGAGATAGACACAATGGTCTGGATATTAGGAGTAGAATAAACAGGATGTAGACCTCCATTGTCTGATCACAAAGTTGTTGATCCAAACAAAAGGCTTGTGGTCAAGCTACAGGTTGTAATCTCTAGCTACAGGTTATAATCTAAATCAGAGTTGACTGCACAAATAAAATGAAGATCCAAAATGTGTATACACTCAACAGTAAAATCTTACTGCACAATCAGACAAAAAAACAAAAGTTTTCCACTTAAATGTACAAATACTCACATAAAACGTCCAGTAGATTCCAGGTGTAATAAGAAATCCACTAGTATAAAAATGAAGACAAACTTCATAGGGTCATTCTCTCTCATGGATACACAGCTTAAACATCCCGCAACATTCTGCGTGGCTGGGCCAACATCTTCAGGAAAAACAAACTGGGTTTGTAAATTAATCAAATATAGAAAATATGTGTTTGTTGATGCGCCTGAGCGAATTATCTGGTGTTATGGTCACTATCAGCCGGCTTACGAGGAATTGTATCGTGACCTACGTAATATTCAGTTTATTGAGGGGTTATTGAGGATTGGTCGGATCTCATTGACTCGTCGGTCAAGAACTTAATTATTTTGGATGATCTGATGAGCGAGTGTGGCAACGACCCAGAAGTCACCAAGCTATTTACCAGAGGGTCTCATCATCTGAACCTCTCCGTGATATACGTACAGAACTGACTTCATCAATCCAAAGAAAGTCGTACCGTAAGCATCAATTGCCTCAAGAATCCGAGAGACCGCTCTCAGGTTATGCATCTGGCTAAGCAAATGTACGAAGCCCGGGTAGGGACAGTGGTAAGAAAAACATTCAATGGAGTAATCCGTGCGCACGGTTTAACAATCCGTTCGCACGGTTTAGTAATCCGTTCGCACGGATTAGGAATCCGTGCGCACGGTTTAATAATCCGTTCGCACGGTTTAGCAATCCGTTCGCACGGTTTAGCAATCCGTTCGCACGGTTTAGGAATCCGTGCGCACGGTCTAACAATCCGTTCGCACGATTTAGCAATCCGTTCGCACGGTTTAGCAAAGGAATGTCAAATGTAAGGTGATTCAAGATGGCGGAGTAGGACAACAGAACTAGGCCTAGTCGTTCTGATGGTGAATGCATTGGTAAGTTTGTTAGTTGGTGATTCTACAGATTCTATAGAAATTGTTGTATCGTTACTTCCATTGACATCCGCCATCTTGAATCAACTAACGTTCCTGTGTAACACATGCGTGTGGCGGATTGCTAAACCGTGCGCACGGATTGCTAAACTGTGCGAACGGATTGTTAAACCGTGCGCACGGATTACTCCATTGAATTGTTTTCTTACCACTGTCCCTTCCCGGGCTTCGTAAAATATTGACATTATAGATGCCAACAAACCAAACAAAAATCAGTTTGTGAAGATTTGTTCACCCGTCTCCACATAGAACAGCCCTTTACGTGTAATAGCATAGCGCGACTTAAGTTAATACCCTTTTTCGTAGAGCTGGTCACATTTTGATAGTCAGGTCAATTATACAGTTTTACCCCAAAATAATTGCAAGAAAAGGTTTTTCAACGTTTTTGGTAGTATTTGACATCAGGAATAACATATTAAAAATCTAATAAATTCGGACTTCCGGAAAGCTGCTATTTTCAAAATGGCGTCCAAGATGGCCGCCGTTACCTTAAAATGGCCATAAATCATTTATTATCAATCCTAGAGTTGTAAATTTGGTGTCTACCCCCTGGTTTTAGTGGTCAAGCAATCCATTTCGACCAATAAAAGTGTCATTGAGTAATGAGGAAACCTAAAAATTCAAGATCGCGTTCAAAATGGCCGCAAATTCACTAAAATGATTGTAAGTCATTTACAATTTATTTATTTATTTATTTATTTATTTATTTATTTATTTATTTATTTATTTATTTATTTATTTATTTATTTATTTATTTATTTATTTATTTATTTATTTATTTATTTATTTATTTATTTATTTATTTATTTATTTATTTATTTATTTATTTATTTATTTATTTATTTATTTATTTATTTATTTATTTATTTATTTATTTATTTATTTATTTATTTATTTATTTATTTATTTATTTATTTATTTATTACGGAAGCGTTAAAGGGCCACAACCAAAAAAAAAATTTCAAGTTACTATCTCGCCGCGGCGAGTTACTATCTCGCCGCTGCGAGTTACTAACCGTCATGACAGTACGGGTAACCGTTCACTGATACGTGTAGTTTGGGTGTTTCGTCGATCGTCGCGGTTACATTTACGATAGGCTATAGAGGGCGCAAACTTAAAATGGCTGCGCCCATGAGTATGCTCGATTTTGCGATTGAAAACGAATTTGACTATGACTTGACTATGACTTTATATACCTTCTCTTGACCAATGCACCGATACCAAAGAGAATCACATTCAATCCAGACTGGCCCAGGTTTGATATATTTAACGCTAACAGATAATCAGTGCTTAGATAAGTTCAGATTTTAAAGGATGACATTTACCGGCTACGACATTTAGTTAGGCCTACTTGGACTTCCACAGAAACTAACTTTAATTAGAACGGGTCCACTTGCAGTAGCTTTGATGCTATTTGCATGGTCCTCAAGAGGATCGCTTACCCAAATTGCCTATCGGACTTAGAAGAGTTTTTTGGGATGGAGCGAATGGTAAACAGCAGACTCATCTGGTATCTTGAAAAATTTAATCTCCTCAGCAATCAACAATGTGGATTCCGTAAAGGAAGAAGCACCAAGGATCACATCATTCAACTTGAATCTACTATTAATAAAGCCTTTGCCAATAAAGAAAGCACTCTAGCAGTCTTCCTGGACTTGGAAAAAGCTTATGACATGTTATGGCCAAAGGGAGTCATCATTAAATTTCAATCTCTGGGAATTCGTGGTCGTATCACTCGATGGATCAGTAATTTTCTTTCTAACAGAATAATACAGGTTAAAATAAACGGTGTGTTTTCTGAATTACGCACTATTGACAATGGCATTCCCCAAGGTAGTGTCATCAGTCCAATTTTATTTAATATTGCTGTAAATGACCTTGCTAAAGCTACTTGTGGTATTAACATCTCCCAATTTGCTGATGATATTGCCATCTGGAAATCAAACAGAAATATTAACTTCATTACTAAAAAAAATTCAACAAAACTTAAATAACATCGTCTCCTGGTGTGAGAAATGGGGATTCAAAATTTCTAATCCCAAAACTAATGCCATCCTCTTTACCAACAAAAGAAATGTTACTACTAAATTAAACATAACAAATTTTAACATTAATTTTCAACAAACAGCCAAGTTCCTTGGAGTCCTTTTCGACAGTAAACTAAATTGGAAGGAGCACATCAATTACACCATTGTTAGAAGTAAAAATAAACTAAATCTCCTTAGATGCATCAGTGGAACTGACTGGGGTGCAGACTGTAAAACCCTTTATCACCTTTATCAAATGCTTATTAAACCCCTCTTAGAATATGGGTGTGAAGCCTTTAATTCTGCAGCCTCTAATTATAAGCAGAAACTAGACAGCATCCAATACCAAGCTTTAAAAACGTGCACTGGAGCGCTCTATGGGACTTCTCTCAAGAAACTTCAAATAGAGTGTGATGACCCCCCACTGCAACTACGCCGCAACTTTCTCTGCAACCTATATGGTGTCAAATTAAATATTCACATTTCTCATCCTAATAAACCCCTCCAACTTGACAGCTGGCAAAAACAGTATTTCGCTGAAAAGTGGAGTAATAAATTGCACCACACCCCTTTTGAAGCGAGGTGCAACCAACCCACCATTAATATATTCCCTCTCTTCAACCCTTTTCCCTATTGGCACTACACAAATCCCATTATTTCCACAGAAATATTCAACCATACTAAACATATTAATAATAATAATGAAAAGGGTCTTATTGCTACCGAAATTATTCACACCACCTGGAGTAATTCCCTTCATATTTACACAGATGGTTCCTTAAATCCAGATACAAATACAGTTGGATGCGGTATATTTATTCCCCAACTCAAATACTCTAAGAGCATTAAAATACATAATGAAGCCTCCATTTTTACAGCAGAGCTCTTTGCTATTCTATTAGCCGTTGAGTGGATTGAACAAGTCCAACCAATCCATACCTGCATTTTCAGTGACTGCTTAAGTGCAATCCAAGCCATCTCTCATCCTGTTCCCAGTAATAAAATAATCTGTGACATTCGACACACTTTAATTAGCATTCGTAATCAAGCAAATACAGTCATTTTTGAGTGGATTCCTGGTCATTGTGAAATAAAAGGAAATTAAAAGGCTGACGAAATTGCCAAAAAGGCTACAAGCAAACATTATATTGATTACAATTTACCACTTACCACCACAGAAACTAAACACCAAATTAAAAACCACCTCAAACAAAAATGGCAATTAGAATGGAATAAGTCCAAAGTTTCTACACTCAAATTAATCCAACCTGAGGTTTCCTTTCACATAAACTCATGGAACCTTCCACGCTGGCAGGAAATTATTATTCATAGACTTCGTATGGACATGTGTAACAGTCTCAACAGTTTTTACTACAAAATAGGAAAACATCCCGATGGTCTCTGCGAAATCTGCCACATTTATGATAATACCAATCACTTTCTCACATCCTGTAAAAAATATGACAACAACAGAAAAAACTTACAAAAATCACTTAAATTTAATAATAACCAAATGACTCTTAAAAATCTCCTTAGTTCCAAATATAACATTATTCACATACTTCACTATATTAAAAAGTGTAATGTTAAGCTTTAAAACTTATACAGATCTTTTTCATATCAACCCATCTTTCGATTCATTATTTTATTAATTCAAGAGGGTAGTTTCACTCAATATTGCTGAAGTGCGGGGCGTTCAGTGATTGGCTGGACAGAGCGCCACCACTTCTTCACCTGGAGCGTTGCGGGCCTGAAAATTTACCGGCGGGGCCCGGGTCCTTAAACTGCATGGGAAACGGCTCGGTTTGCAGGAGCACTGTGGCGCTCCATGTCTGGAGGATTACTGGCGCCCTCACTTTCAGCACGACCCTCAACTTCTCTCGTGTCACTGCTTGACATACATGTACACATACACATACATTGTAGGCCTACGCATCAAAATTCTGTCACTCCTGTGTTTTCAAATAGTATATTTTTTCAGTTTCACCCTTTGGAATCCAATTACATCCGCTCTTCCCAACTACATTTAGACTTGTTCTTAGGACAAAATCCAACATATGTGAAACTATGAAGACCATGAAGTGGAATTGACCTCAGCCATGTCAGCATTACTGTAGTGCTAGTAGGCTACCTCGTTATCATCAAGTGTTTAATCTACTGCGTTCTCGCTCCAAGCTACCTCTTGCTGTATAGCGACTGGCACAAAGGGCACATGGACTGCCAAAAGTGCCATTAATCTACAACAACAACAACAACAACATTTTTTTGGGAGACCGAAATCCACCCTTTCACTCGTTATCAATGAGACCGTTGAAGTTTTGTATAATTATTTTGCATCATCATCGCTTTCTCATGATCCCTTGATAAACCATGGCTAGATCCTGCACAACTGCAAGTTTATGCAGATTTTATTCATGACAAAGGGGCGCCTTTGCAGAATTGCTTTGGATTCGTGGATGGGACAGTTCGTCCAATTTGTAGGCCAACTCATCATCAGCGAGTGTGTTATAACGGACACAAAAGGATACATGCCTTAAAATTCCAGTCAGTGGTGATACCTTGTGGGTTGATTGCTCATCTTTACGGCCCAGTAGAAGGTCGAAGACATGATAGTGCTCTCCTTCGCATGAGTGGACTGCTGCAAGAATTTGAGGCAAGAGATCTGATTGATAGAAATGACCTGCCCTACGCGCTTTATGGGGACCCTGCTTATCCAATGAGACGTTCTTTCTACTAGGTCCATTCAAAGGGGCAAACCTGAGGGCTGAGCAACAAAAATTCAACTCAAGAATGTCATCAGTACGAGAATGTGTAGAGTGGGTATTCGGGAAGATGATACAAATGTTTGCCTTCCTTGACTTTCGCAAGAACCTGAAAGTACTGTTATCCCCAGTGGCAAAGTACTACCTAGTTGGCGGGCCCCTCACTAACTACCATACTTGTGTCTATGAAAATCAGACAAGCAGTTACTCCCAGCTGGACCCGGCACCCTCCTTGGAGAACTATTTAGCATGATTCCATCATTCATGATATAGTAAGTCTGCGTTACGAGCCCCTGAATTATGAATCCTACGTCAAGGATTGTATCTGTAAGAATTTAGTGATTTTTGGAATGTCAGGCTTTCAATAACTAAGTTATATTTATGATCCACGAGATTAAAAAAAGAAAACAAAAGTATAGTTTAGAATAAAAATTGTCAGGTCTTGATCAGTCAGCAAGTTTAACAGTAGTCTTTGTTTTCTGTTGCTGTGCACTTTCTTAAATTTATTTATTTTTTATTTTATTTTTCTTTACTGTAAAGGCCTATATAAATTTGTTTCCTGTGCCCAATTTCATGTTCTGTAAGAAAAACAAAATAAAATGTTCCCCTGGTTAAAAGGGAACTTAACACTGATTTCCTGTTCATGTTGGTAGCTCGGTGAGCAGGGAAAGACGATTGTTACAATGAGGAATTCCATGAAATTGGGCAATGCTTCCTTACACCCACACTTTGAAGCGAACAACCTTATAATTCATATTGACAAAATGAAGCTAGCGTTGTAAGATATTTATAAACATTGATTTTAATCACAGCAACAACAAATGCAAATTACATAACGGGGATTGATTACTCAAGCAAAAATTACAAACCCTGAAAATATAAAAACCTTTGCTGAAAATAAAATTAAAGGGATAGTGAACCACAAGACAAATTTTTGTTGACCCCCAAAAACATGATTGTGTTTTAGTGTTCCACAGGTGACGCCATATTTGGACCCGGTTATGTAATAGAGTACCATTAGCCAGACCATCGTCACAGTGCAAGTTCTAAACGACGTTTTGCACATACGCGCGGCCTCACATAGTCCAATTATGCGCTTCAGATTTGTTGAGGCCACGTGTATGTGCCATACTGCAACATGCATCTTTTTGAATTCGCTTTGTGACGACAGTCTGGCTTGATGGAACCCTGCTACGTCACAGAGTCCCAAGATGGCGGCACCCGTTGAACATTAAATAATAATTTTGTGTTCAAAAGCCAATAAAGAAAATATTAACAGGAAAATGTTATCACATAATGTCAATACGTAAAAATGTTGTCTCAGGGTTTATTAACCCTTTAGTCTTTAAAAATGTTAAATAAATAAATGAATAAAATCAAATGAAATACATCAAACTTTAAAACAATAATTTAACTGGAAGAAACTGGACAAGGGATCTACTATACATGTAAAAGACGAGAAGTAACAAAAGACTGCACACGTCATTGCACTTAAAAAATGATATAAATGATATGAAATTTATGATAAAAACAAGACAGTGTAGTAAAAACACAAACCTGTACACCAAGGACAAAGAAGGGGATACAAAGTATTAATTTTTGTAAGTGGTACATACACAATGTAAATCTGAAAAAGACCTTATAATACCTTATACATAAATTCTGACTAAATAGTCATTATGATGTATACCATCTGTACTATTGCATCGTGTGAACCTGTAAAGACTGTGCCTAGACTGTAAAGACTGTACTATTCCTTAGAAACCAATAAACTACCAGTCGTCCATACTACATCAAATTCTGGCAATGTGAATTGTTGTCATGTTAGCTGTGGAACCTGTGTTTTGGTTTGATATATTGTAGCAGGTCTTCTAAAAAATATGTAGAATCTTTATAAAATGGTTCAGGTGTTATAAAAGAAATATCGACTTTTTTAAACTCATGACGGGCCCTTTGGCTATCTCTGAGTGTTCTTTTTACATGAGGCAAAGCAGTGAAAACAGTCAAACGTGAAGCAAGTATCCACTCTCCACATGTGTTTTTACATTTATTCACTTGTGTTTATGTTGAGCCAAAATTTGCTCAACATTCTAAGTATCTAGTAATGTTTACAATGTATATTAAAATTTTCACTTCTAACCCACACTTTGAGCTTAATTGAACTCTGGACTTGAAACATATCACAAAATGACAAATTTAAAAATGCATATCCATGTGTAGATGCTGGAAATCCTGACAAAACAATGAAATGCAGGAATAAAATTGCAAAACTTGAAAACGTTAACACGGTTTTCAAAATCAACGGGGAAAATATTGCCAGAGGAATCAAATCATGGAATTCTATGATCACAAACATGTGTTAGTTTCACAAACCGTATTCATAGCAGTGCAGTCCTAAAATATGTTTAACCTTACTTTTTTATTAGGGTCATAATCATTTTCATCATTTCATTGTCTTTTTCCAACCTTGCTTCTCTTTCTTTTTTTTCCAAATAAAACTTTTCACGCTCAAATTCCAGTTTGTCTTCAAGGTACTTGACATATAAGTCTGCTGTGCTTCGGCGTTTCCTTTGTGGTGGGGTCAGCTCTGTGTCTGAAATAATGATCAGTTTAAAAAAGAACAATAAACAAAATGAAAGCACTTACAAGGAAATGATTTTCAAATTAAATCTTAAAACTCAAAGGGTAAAAGTTTGGGTGAGAAAATCTCCTCTTTAAATTTGTTTTGGTTAAAAAACCAGGGATCAGATAGAAAACGACACTGGCAACAGTGGATGACTTTCAAATCAAATGTAAGGGACCTAAGAAAAGCACCTTTTCTGTCACCATTTTGGGCCTTCTTGGCAGAAACCAGGGATTCCATTGCTGCTGCTCTAATGGCTACCCCCTACATCTCTTTTTCATCCGTCTCACACTTTTTCATATCCTCTTTGAAATTTTCCTAAATTTTATATGGTGATTTGTATACGTATAAATATTTTTTTTTCTGTTAAAAAATTACTTACGCCCTTAAAGAACTGATTTCATTTCTTCGGTGAGCATCCTGAAGGTGTCGAAAGCGATCTTTGCATGCCCTCAGTGTCACATAAATGTTCTTAGCCTTGATGGCATCATTCATGTTAGTGTTGATTCCCTCCCATGCTATTTTTGAAATTCCTTGGCCTTGACTTGAAATCGCCAAAACTTCCCTCAGAAGGCCAGGGTAAAATCTAACGGTTTTCTTTGCCATTCTGAAAATGAAAGATGAAACCTTATTAAATGCACTGACTAAATATGGGATGGGGGAATCAAATTTTAAATTTTCTGGTGGTGAAGAAACATAAGAGGTCCTCTTCATTTTCATATAGCCTAGGCCATGCCCATACTGCCACAGATACAGCGGCTAGTCCGAGACCAGAAGTAAACATACATGCTACCAGAACTATCTTTATGCTAACTATGAACTATCTCTATGGTTGATTATTTATGTTTTTCTCTCGAAATTTTTAGGAAATTGCTGAGTTTTACTATCCGTTTTTCACTTACGTGTAGTGGAGCTGTTATCCGTGTTGACGACACTTTTACACTAATCTTTGACAGATTGCGTAAAACGTCATTAGTGCGCAAAGAGTGATGACGTCACAGCTACTAAAAGTCGCTGTTCCGCTAACCGTGTGCAACCGAAACCTCTGCTACTAACTCGCCGCGGCGAAATAGTAACTCGCCGCGGCGAGATAGTAACTCGCCGCGGCGAGATAGTAACTTGAATTTTTTTTTTGGGTTGTGGCCCTTTAACGCTTCCGTCATTTATTTATTTATTTATTTATTTATTTATTTATTTATTTATTTATTTTTATTTTTATTATTTTTTTTTTTTGATAGTAAGGAAACAAAGTGTTATACATACAAATTTACACAAGAATTTACATCCAAGCAAACAAAGAAATAAACAAATATAAATATTTACAGTTAAAAGAACAGGTTACAGGAATACAAAGGAGATATTATCTTACAACTTAACAGAACTTAAAAATGAGTTCCTCATCTTGGGACACACAAAGAAATCTGTACATTTTGTCAAAGGCCTTAGTATCGATTCTACTTCGCTCCATAGATAAAAACCCCTTAAGAGTCCGATTGTAGATTTGGACAATATTAGGCTGATGGATAGTATCTTTATCTTCACTATAAACAAGTTTACATCGAATTTTCCAAATAACCTTTATCATCATGGCAACAATTATCATGGAAACATAGGACAAATTAGTACTAAGAATTCTTGAACAATCAGTAAGATAAAACAGCCGATAACCTGGTTGTTTTCTAATTAAAGATTCAATGTACATCCATGGGACAACCATCTTATTACAATATAGGAACAAATGCTCGATAGTTTCAACGTCAGATTCACAAAAAGGACATTCCACCCTGTCACTCAAACTCATGCGGTTAAGTTTGTCACGGGTCAATAAGATTCTGTGGCAGAGTCTAAAAATAATATCTTTGTCTTTACTATCGATGAGATTGTTTTGGTGAATTTTGCTCCAAACACTGGTCCAGTCAAAGCCATCTGCAAGATGTAAAATCAAGCCCACTTTTCTTGGGCTTTTGGGTATACAAAATCTCTGATTTTAAGAGCTTTGTAAATACATTTGGTTGTAACTTCGGAAAAGGACACAAATTCATCGCCTTCGGGCTCAGTTTTAAATTTCAGCCACCTGCTCGGGTGATTGCTGGGCCCACACCGGTTTTCTTTGATGTAGGCATGATCAATATTTCGATCAACATTTTTCATTATTCGACCTGCATTCATGAGATTAATTTTGCTTCTCCTTGCCAATTCCCTGAAGGTAATCAATCTATTGTTTTTGACAACATGTCGTAATTTGTCAATACCAGCAGCCATGAGAATCGGGCTAGATAAATCTTTCTCCGAGTTACCTGTAATAATAGAATTGTTCCAAAGAGGAATGTTCATAGCTTCCAAGGTTGATGAAATGTCTGGTCGTAAAACTGCACCAGTTTTTCTAAAAGCTACAAAAAGATCGTTATAAAACTGGGTGGTTTGTAAAGAACTCTTCTTGCTCTTATTGAAAATATACCATCCCAAATTATATTTTTTACCGGCTTTTTCTATCCAGTAGTTGAAGAAAAACTTCCATTTACCGTTGCTCTCAACGTAGTTATTCAACCATTTCAGCTTCAAACAGTACAATCTGACCCTGATATCTACGAGACCAGTTCCCCCCATATTCCGAGGTCCGGTAACAGTACTTCGTTTGATTCTGTCAGGTTTGCCAGACCAGTAAAAATTGAAAATAATGGCCTCAATTTTCTTAATCCACTCTTCGGGACAGGAGATGATACTACCAAAATAATTAAGACTGCCTCCATCCAACCAAAGTGTTAACTATAACTGCCTTTCCCATCAGGGTCAGATCACGCTGATTCCATTTGGTTAACATACACTTGATTTTGTTAACTCTGGGCTCCCAATTATCAGCGGGAGAAACATTATTACCAACAAAAATACCTAAAATTTTAAGCTTGTCATTGTTCCAACTGAAACCACACGGCTCGTCTTGTCTATTTTTCCATTTTCCAAGCCACAGGCCCTGGGTTTTACTAGTATTCACTTTGGATCCACTACCTTTACAATATTTACACAAACAGTCTTCAATAACATCAAAATCATTATCATTAGAAATAAAAACCGTAGTATCATCGGCGTGCTGTATAATTTTAACACATTCTGTTTCACCTGGAATATAAATACCTTGGAAACATCTATTACTTCTGATCAGATTACTCAATCCTTCGGCACAGACAGCATATATTAATGGCGACAAGGGACAACCTTGCCGGATGCCTCTGCTTATTTGAAAAGGACTACTGATGAAATTATTAACAATTACACAACTCATAGGATTACTATACAAAAGCCTAATCATTTGAATAAATTTCGAGGGAATTCCCATTTTCTCAAGCATGCTGAACATATAGATCCAATTAATTCTGTCAAAGGCTTTTTCTTGATCAATACTCAAAATAGCTGCCTCCTTGTTATTCCAGTTGATGTAATCAACACAATCTCTCAAGAGCATGAGATTATCATGAATTTTTCTACCTGGGACACCACAACTTTGTTCCTCTCCAATCAAAAAGGGCATAGCCATTTTTAATCTATTGGTGAGAACTTTGGCAAACATTTTATAATCCACATTTAAAAGGCTTTTTGGTCTCCAATTTTTGAGGTCGTATTTACTCCCCTTCATCTTATAGATCAACCTGATAAGGCCCATATTCATAGATTTACACAGCTGACCTCTGTTTAAACAATCTCTTAAAACAACAATGAAATCATTTTTGATGATTGGCCAAACAATTTGATAAAACTCGACTGTAAGGCCATCAAGACCAGGCGACCAGGCGACTTATTTGAAAAAGAGCCATTTCCACTTCATCTTCCATGATATCATTTGGTATATCTTTGACCTCTGTTTTAGAAATTATATCGTCAAGATCACACAAAGGAATATTCTCGGCAGTATATAATTCAGAATAAAAACTATTGACCGATCTTAACATTGAGCTCGGCTCGTCCACATAACTTCCATCAGGAGTGGACAATTTATCAATTTTGTAATTGTTGATTTGTTGTTTTTCTGCATTCAGAAAGAATCTTGACGGTTTCTCGCCTTCATCTTTGATGGTATTGCGAACTCGAATTTTTGCTTTTTCCCATTCTTGAATCTCATAATTTTTGAGTTGGGCTTCGATATCCTTAATAGCATTGACATCAGATGTGTTAGGGTTAGTGATGAGAAAATTATACCTTTTCTGCAAATTAGCTTGCTTGAATTTTTGTTTACGAGCTTTCTCTTTACCATACCCTTGGATAATTTCTTTAATCCTAAATTTACCATTTTCCCACCAATCAAGCAAACTGTCGTGATTATTCTTCTGGGTCATCCAAAATGCCAAAAATATTAATTCTAGAAATGCAATCATCTTCTTTGAGAAGGCTATTATTACAAATCCATCTACCATTGCCATAACAAATATGGGGTCGTCTATTTTCATATTTACAACATGGTGATCAGATAAGCCGTGGATGTTGACTAAAATGTCAGTAACATTGCTGATGAGGTTCGATGAAACAACTATGTAATCAATTCTACTGGATTTTTTACTGGTTTTATGGAAGTGGGTGTAACCTGTTTGATCAGGGTGAATAGTGTGCCAAACATCTAACAGATCTTTTTCGTTGAAAACATTTTGAAGAATAATTTTGCTAGGATCTGTAGCAGAGTCATCCAAATTGCAGTTAAAATCTCCGCCAATTATGCAATTATTATCTACATCAATACGGTCACACATATCATCGAAAAACGTAGCCCTGGCGTACGAATTATTTGGAGCATACACAGAGGCAACAGAAATGAAATCGTTATTCCATTTGACATTTCCCTTTATCCATCTGCCTTCGTTATCCCTGTCAATATCAGTTATTTCAAGACCCGACTTATCAGAAACAAAATTGCAACCCCCCTAGATTGACGATTTCCGTGATTGAAGTACATTTTCCCTTGCCACTCATTGCTCCAAAGCAATTCGTCACCATCTTCACTGTGAGTCTCTTGGACAAAGATTAGGCTATACTTGTGACGATTTAAAAATTCAAAAATAACAGTACGTTTGAAATCATTCCTCAATCCATTTACGTTAATTGAAGCTACTGACAAAAACATGTAGAGAAGTACATTTAGCCAAAACATAATCACGTAAGTAAGTAAGAAATAACAACAAAACAAAATATGTTACATACATGTATTTATCTGTTAGTCTTCTTCGGCCTCTTCCTCCCTTCTGGTTGTTTTTGCGAAGACGAGCTTGGTTGTCAAGGTGTAAACTGGTTCGTCTCAGCGGTAGACTGGCTAGCTTGGTCAAGCTGACTGAGTTGGTTGGGCTGACGATGTGATGAGTCAGGTTGAGTGACCTGGCTCGGCTGACGGATTTGGCTGGACTAAGAGTCATGGCTAAAATGTTTTTATAGGTCGTACTGGTCGACTAATTTTTCCTCTATTTTTCGTCCTCGGCCTCTTCCCTCTTTCTTTTTGTTTTTTGAAGACGAGTTGGGGTGTTTGGGGGCGGACTGGTTCATCTCGGCTGTAGACTGGTTGGACTGACTCGCTTGGTCCGGCTGACTGGACTGGCGTGGTGTGTCAGATTGTTTGGTCTGGTTCGGCTGACGGGTTTGACTGGACTGACGAACATGGCTAGATTGGCCTTGTGGGTCAGACTGAATCTGGCTCGGCTGACGGTTTTCGCTGGACTGTCGAATATGGCTAGATTGGCCTTGTGGGTCGTACCGGAGTTGGCTTGGCTGACGGGTTTCGCTGGACTGACGAACATGGCTGGATTGGCCTTGTGGGTCGGCCTGAATCTGGCTCGGCTGACGGGTTTCACTGGACTGACGAACTTGGCTGGACTGGCCTTGTGGGTCGGACTGGATCTGGCTCGGCTGACGAGTTTGACTCCGGGACTGACGGGCATGGCTGGACTGGCCGTGTGGGTCGGGATGACTGGTCTGGTTTGGCTGGCGGTTTTCACTGGACTGATGAGCATGGCTGGATTGGCCTTTTGGGTCGGACTGGATCTGGCTCGGCTGACGGGTTTGGCTGGACTGACGGGCATGGCTGGCCTGGCCGAGTGGTTCGGGCTGACTGGCTTGGTTCGTCTGACGATTCTGACTGTTCTTACGGGTATGGCTGGCCTGGCCGAGTAGTTCGGGCTGACTGGCTTGGTTCGTCTGACGATTCTGACTGTTCTTACGGGCATGGCTGGGCTGGTCGGGTTGGTCGGATTGGTCGGGTTGGTCTGGTTGGTCAGGTTGGTCTGGTTGGTCGGACTGGCTGGCCTGGCTCTGTTGACGAGTTTGACTGGGCTGGCGAGTTTTGTTAGACAGGCTGGATGTGCCGGACTGAGTTTGGTTGACCTGACGGGCTCGGCTGAGCTGATGTGGCTGCTTGGACTGATTAGATTGACGTGACTGGCCAGACTGGCTGATCGTAGGATTTGTTCCGCCACTTGTTGGTGTTTTCCTTTCCCAGGAAATACGTTTTTTCCTTTGCCGCTGTACACCCCCTCTAGTGTACACGACAAATTCCCCCTCCGGGTCCTCGGTGTTTCCTTGCGTCTGAGGATCGTCTCCACCGCTGCACATTTCTTCATCTCTCACCTCTTCATTCTCTTCCTCTTGGTCAGTTTCTATATCTGATGGAAGTTCGTCTAATTCCTCCTGTTGGGGATCATCTTTTGCCAACTTCCTGCTCTCTAACTGGTCTTCTTCTTCTCTCTCCCTCTTTTTGTTGTCAGCCTTTCTTCTCACATGCTCGTCCCAATAACGGGGAGCTTTGATGGTTGACTCTTCCTTCTTTTGGTCGGCATGTTCTCCTTCTTTCGGTTCTTTTCCGTCGTCTTCTTTCTTTCTACCCGCTATTCCTGTCTCGCTTTCTCCGTTGCTGTCGTCATCATGCTGTGATTCCGGTGGAATAACGAGGACGGGAGTCTGTTGTCCTTCATCGTCGTCTTCATTTTTTTCATCGCGGTGCCAATTGGATCGATGGTCGTCACTACCGCAGATGAAACAGCGGCCTCGTGAATTACATTCACGAGCGAAGTGTCC
>CM055822.1:34449094-34461594 GCA_029582265.1 Zoroaster sp. YZ-2022
TCAATACAAATTTCACATAACATACTCAAAACAATAAGTACTCAAATTATTAAAGGTTGTATCTAAAAACAAAATTTGCAATGGTATAATACATTTAAAAATAATGAGAGTAGAGATCAAATAAAGATGGAAATATGAAAACAAAAATTAGAGGCTAAAACTAACTTGGTCACCCTTTCCCAACGAACACAAAGCAGAATTACGTGTATAGTAATTTACAAAAAACTCTTTACTTAACCTTTCCTTTTCGAAGTAGAGAAACAGTTTCAGGGTTTGTTTAAATCTGGCAATGATATTGATTTCGTTTAAACTACTATTGAAAACCTTTTCACACCTAATATTCCAAATTTGGCGAAGCATTTTACATACAATTACTGCCGAGACTCCCTTTAAGTTATAACCAAGTATTCTGTCGGAATCAGTCAGATATAGAAACTTATTGCCCGTGAATTGTCTTAGAAGTTGTTCAATATAGACCCATGCATCCATAGTGCGACTACAATAAATAAACAGGTGTTCATGAGATTCATTCTCAGTTTCACAAAGTGGACAGATTACATTATCAACTATGCCAATCTTATATAACAGATCTTTAGTGGCATGAACACGAAACCTTAGTTTGTATAAAAATTGTTTGTCTTCATGATCCATGAGATGATTTTTCCATATATTATCCCAAACTTTATACCATTCTAGATTAAAACTGAGGTGAAGGATTTCTTGCCACTTTTTGAATCTTAGGGGTGGTGAATTTTCTCAAAATAATGTGTCTGTAAATAGATTTGGTGCTAGTGTCATTGATGAAAAGGATGGAATCATTTTTCTGATCCTCCATTATTAAACAGTTGCTGACTTGACTAGGTGGCCCTTGTCTTTTTTCCTTAATTAAGGAAAAGTCAATATGATTTTTGATTCTGCTTACCATTCTCCCCGCATTAATATTCTTAATATTACAAATACTAGCAATTTCTTTAAAAGTAATTAATTCACCATGACGGCTAATATCCTTAATATAATGAAAACCATTAGACTTAAGCGTAGGGCTCTCTAGGACTGAATTGTCAATAGTAGCTTTGGAGTTATTCCATAAGGGAACCTCACCACATTCAAGCAAAGAAGAAAAATTACACTCTAATCTCCCTCCGGCTTTTTGAAAGGCAGAAATTACATCTATATAAAAAATTGTAGTTTTCAAAGGTTTTTTTACATTAGCAAAAATATACCATTCTAAGTGGTTAGCTCCACTAGCTTTACTTATCCAATAATCAAAAGGATTTTCCATTTACCATTTTCACGAGAATAACGAGATAACCATTGTAGCTTTAAGCTCATTAACTTACAATTTATATCGATGAGGCCCATCCCTCCTAATCCTTTAGGACCTGTGATAGTGTCTTTTTTTATTTTATCTCTTTTTTTATCCCAAAAGAATTTCCAGATCATGTTGCTCATTTTCTTAGTTAGATCATCTGGGCAAGAGATTACATTGCCAAGATAATTAATACCAGCCCCTACAAGAGTATTGACAATAACAACTTTCCCGTTAAGTGTTAAATTGCGTTTGGACCATTTGTCAAGTGTACATTGCATTTTACTAATTCTGGGATTCCAATTATCAGCAGGCTCCACCGCATTACCAACAATGATACCTAGAATTTTTAACTTATTGTCCCAACTAAAATTACAAGGTTTATCTTTTCTGTCTTTCCAATTCCCCAACCACAGACCTTTAGATTTATCAGCATTAATTTTAGAGCCACTGCCTCTACAATATGTCTCAAGAATATCACTAATAACACTAACATCATTATTACTACTCACAAAGAGACTAGTGTCATCAGCATGTTGAATTAATCGAATACTGCATTCTCCTCTTGGGCAAGCTATACCTTTAAGATTAATATTATTTCTAATTAAAACTGCGAGACCTTCAGCACATATAGCATACAAAAGTGGAGATAATGGACAACCTTGTCTTATTCCTCTTTTACTTGAATAGGGGAACCTGATATAATTATTGATAATGATATGACTACTAGGGTTACTGTACAAAAGCTTAATCCACTTAATGAGGCTAGGAGGAACATTCATTTTATACATAACAGTAAACATATAATTCCAGTTAATACGGTCAAAAGCCTTCTCTTGATCAACGCTAATTAAAGCAGCATCAAGATTCTCCCAATTGGCATAGTCAATAATGTCACGAAGAAGCATAAGGTTATCATGTATCTTCCTCCCGATAACCCCACAGGTTTGTTCCTCTCCAACGAGAAAAGGCATGATAGTTTTCAATCTATTAGTGATGACCTTAGAAAGAATTTTATAATCAACATTCAGTAAACTAATAGGTCTCCAGTTTTTTAATTCATGTCTGTTGCCCGAATTTTTGTAAATGAGTTTAATAATAGCATTGTTCATCGACTGACAAAGGAAGCCCGATTGGAAACAGTAATTAAAAACTTCTAAAATATCAGAACCGATGGTTTCCCAAAATGTTTGATAGAACTCAACAGTTAAACCGTCCAGACCTGGGGATTTATTTTTATTCATCTGAGAAAGAGCAATTTTGACTTCTTCTTCAGTGATCTCCTTCTCAAGATTAGAATATTTGTCGTAAGGAATTTCTTTATCTTCAATATTGGTAATTATTTCATTCAGATGAAATATGGAAATGTCTTCTGAATTGTACAAATTACCATAAAAAGTATTGGCGCATTTAAACATATCATCAATATTATCAACCATTTTACCTTCAACATTGAGAAGTTTGTCCATTTTAGTACTGTTAACTTGTTTTTTCTCTAATTGCAGGAAAAATTTAGAAGGTTTTTCACCCTCAACTTTCATGATGTTACGGGTTCTGATTTGAGCCTTTTCCCATTCGTTAATTTCATACTTTTTCATTTGAGTTTCTAAGTCTTTGATATCTTCAGGCTCGGCACCTTCCGGGCTACTAATTAAATCGTTATAGCGTCTTTGGAGATCATTTTGTTGTTGTTTAAGTTTCCAACTTTTTTCTTTACCGTACTCTTTAATAATCTCTTTAATTCTAATTTTACCCCATTCCCACCAATCGGCCAAGGAATCGTAATAATCTTTCTGACCATGCCAAAATTTCCAAAAAATATCGATTCTAAAACCGCAATCTTCATCGTTAAGGAGACTGTTGTTACATATCCATCTACCCTGCCCATGAAGGGTGCGAGAGTCTTCCAATTTTAACCCTGCTAGGAGGGAGTGGATGTACTCCAGTTCTCAAAAAGTGGTTTTTTTTGCACTGCCCCTTTAATACTCGACCAAAAAACCAGACACCACTTGACTTTGTCACCTTTGACCCACCCTACATGTGGGAGAATGCTGGAGTTGAAGGTGTATAGGGTTACATGTGAAATCTCGCATAATGATCTGTTTGCATAGGGTCTGTGTGTGTTTTCATGCAGTGTACAAAAGTATATAGCTTAGTGAGCGAGTGTATTGCAATACACACATGTGTGTATTCCAATACACTCGCTCACCAGTTTGCACACACACACACACTTTGATGATTGCTGGGCCACTGGTTGGTTGTAGAACAGCTTTTATGTATCTAGTTGTGTGGATGTTATTGATGTAAGTGAGAGCTACATGCAAATGATGAAAATAATGTAAATAAAGCATCTGTTTATTAGAATAATTAGTACAGTATGTGTATTTTCTTCCCCATCGTCCACCCCCCACCCACAAACATTTTTTTGAAAAATATTATGGGCCAAATATACTTGTAAATAGTTAAACAAACATAAAAACATCATGGGCACCCTGTATTATTTTTTAGTCATTCTAGACACCGTTACTTGTGTGGGTGTTTTGCAATACATCCACTTATGCGTTAGTGTAAAGTTTACTGAGTAATGCCCAGGAGGGTTAAGGAGACAATATAATGATCTGATAACCCCAAAGGGTTAACGCCAACATCAATAATATTATTCAGGATTGCTGGAGAAATAAATAAGTAATCAATTCTGCTCGCTTGTTTGGTGGCTTTATGATAATGTGTGTACCCGGGATCTTCAGGGTAAGTAGTACGCCATACATCATAGAGATCTTTTTCATTAAGAACATTTCTGAGAATTGTTTTGCTCACATCTTTAGTTTTTTCACTGTCAATATTACAGTTAAAGTCTCCTCCAACAATCCAATCATTTTCGTTATCGATACAATCAACCAGATTGTCAAAAAATTTGGATCTGGCAGAAATCTCATTAGGAGCATACACAGAGGCTATATTGATATAATTATTTCCTAATTTGAGTTCTGCTTTAACCCATCGGCCTTCGTCATCTTTATCAACATTGCAAAGATCTAAACCCGACTTGTAGGAGGTGAGTATAACCCCTTTAGATTGCCGACTACCATGGCTAAAATACATTTTACCATTCCACTGTTCATGCCACTCAACTTCATCATTATACTCACTGTGAGTTTCTTGGATAAGAATTAAGCTAAATTTTCTACGTTCTAGATAATCAAAGAGAACTTTACGTTTTAAATTGTTTCTTAGGCCGTTGATGTTGACCGAGGCTACAGATAGAAAAACCATTATGCAAAGACAAAAAGTAATTTGTAAGTTCCTCATAAACCCAGTGAATGGAATGAAAACTTATCTATTTTGATCGTCCTCTGCCCCTTCCTTTATTGGTCGTGTAGTCATGTTGGATAGAGGCGTTAGGCTTCATCTGGCTTCCTTGGTTCTTTTCGCGCTGGCCGGACTGGCCATGGTCCGTTTTGGATTGGGCAGTCTGTTCACAATCAGGCCGAGTGTTCTTGCATTTCTTGGTTTGGCTTGTCTGGCTTGTCTCGTGATGGCTGGTCTGGCTTGAGTCGGGCTTATGAGACTGACTGGACTGACTTGGCTTGGGCTGTGCAGATTGGCTTAACTTAGATTTGCTGGATTGACTGTTTTTGCTCGTGTGACCTACATGGCTAGATTGACTGGATTTGTCAGGTTTGTCAGGTTTGTTAGATGCGACTGGTGGCGACGTGGCTTCTTCGTTAGTTTTCCTTTCCCATGAAATACGCTTTTTGCGAAAACGTTGCACCCCATGTCTGACGTATGGGACAAAATCAGCTTCATCATCCGATTCTTTCTGGTTATCTGTGTAGGGGTCTGTCTCCTTCATTTCTCGCACTTCTACCTCCTGTGTTTCTGGTGTGTCGTCTACTTCCGTTTTTTCTTGGTCGATCTCAATGTTTTCTGGTTCGCTCTCTTCATCTGTTTTTCATGGTCGATCTCAATGTGTTCTGGTTCGCTCTCTTCATCTGTTACTTTGTCATCTCTAGAGACTTTCCTTATCTCCTCCTCCTCTTCACTGTTGCTAGCTTTGCGTTTTCTTGTGTCGTTTGCCATCATTGCTTCGTCCCAAAAACTCATTGGTTTTGGTTGCATTCTTTGACTGCTTTCTTCGTCCATTACGTCTCCCGTTTTCTGGGTTTCTTCCTGGTTGTCTTTATCATTAGTATTCTCTCTTTCTGCTGGTCTCGCTTCTTTTTTCCCGTCTGAAATTTCTCCATCTGTTTCTTCGCCGCTTCCTTCGTTAAATTCTGATGTTTGTTCGTCTTTGTCATTGTCGTTGTATCTGTGCCAAGCAGCTCGATGTGTGACGCTACCATTAGACACCTCCCTTTCAGGTCGCAATCGCGGGCGAAGTGACCGGGTTGACTACAAATCTTGCACGTCTTCTCCTGCCCTCGATGTCGCACTGGTAGTGTGTACCCGCCAACCTTGATGAAGCTAGGTACAGGTTTCTTAATGTTCTTAAGTAAGATACTGCGGACTCCTGTTTCTACGTGGCTGTCGAAGTCGTGTGTTTGGCGTCTAATGTTAGCTGCTGTACCATATTGCATCAGAGCACTTGCCACAACGGCATCGGCCATTTCATATGGTGCTTTAACATAGACTACTACTGAATTGAGGACATTGGCGCGTTCACATTCCTCTCACTCCTTTCAAGAAGATGCCGGTTCTTGCCACGCATTCACAATCGACGTCATTGTCAAATGTTACATTATACCAACCACTGTCCAGTGGGGCGATGCACTTTATTGTTTCTACGGTGCCAACCTCACTGTTGATTGCGTCATACACCTCTTTTGCTGAAAGATTATTTATATGGCGTGCGTTGAAACGTATTGTGTTCTGGCGTTTGAGCGTGACCGAGCCCTGGGGTCTTAACATGGCTGCCCATGATGGTCGTCCTGTTGTACGACCACGATTCATGGTTGTCGAAAACCAGGCCAAAGAGGCCGTTAACAGATAAAATTAGCACCAAATATATCTCGTATTAGTCTCTACTCACAATTAAAGATGAATATGACTCTTGTAGAAGGCAAGAACCACAAATAGGTGTAAATAAAAGCAAATTCGAGGAGCGAATTCGAAAACACGTCTTGCGCCGTCGAACGCTATTTATTTATTTATTTATTTATTTATTTATTTATTTATTTATTTATTTATTTATTTATTTATTTATTTATTTATTTATTTATTTATTTATTTATTTATTTATTTATTTATTTATTTATTTATTTATTTATTTATTTATTTATTTATTTATTTATTTATTTATTTATTTATTTATTTATTTATTTATTTATTTATTTATTTATTTATTTATTTATTTATTTATGCATTTATTTATTTATTTATTTATTTATTTATTTATGCATTTATTTATGCATTTATGCATTTATTTATTTATTTATTTATTTATGCATTTATGCATTTATTTATTTATTTATTTATTTATTTATTTATTTATGCATTTATTTATTTATTTATTTTTTTTTTTTCGTGAAAGTGGAGTTTAAAACTCCATTTATTCAACAATCATATACATACATTCATTACAACACACCATATTACGTTAAATAAATATACATATGTACACAAATAAAATTAACTACAGTAAGGTGTAGTAAAATAATGGTGTCAATTATACAACAAGGAACATAATCATGAACACTAAATATCAAATAATCATGACGGAAAATAGATACGGAAACGAAGGCTCATGCCCCCCGAATGACAAACGATGATAAACAAATCATGCAAAATCAATCAATATATAAATAATACACAACAAAGAACATAAATCATGAACACTAAATATCGAATAATCATGTCGGAAAATACAAATAAATATGGAAAAGGCTCATGCAAAATGAATGACAAACAGGGTGATAAACAAGTCATGCAAATTCAATCAATCAATTAATTAATCAATCAATATATAATATAATAATAATAATAAAGTAAACTATTTAGAAACGAACACTCATCAGGTTATCCTAAAAAACTAAATATATACAAACTAAGTGAGATATAAATTCTCAAATCATACAAAGTAAATGCAAAACAATCTATCAAATTAGACACATGCATAGTAAATAACAATAAAACAATTAACAATTATTCAAATATTAGCACACACAAAAGGAATCATGGAAATCCAGAAATATAAACAATATTAGCAAACAAAAATTCAAAATCAGAATCCAAGTTAGAAACAGAATCTCAGGTTATCGCCTTCGAAGAAACAAAGGGCAGAATTTCTATTATAAATGAAACGGAAAACATTATCAGGTAATCGCAACTTTTCCAAAAGAATAAATTTCCTCAAACTACATTGGTACATGCGAAGAATATCCAGGTTATAACTATTGCTTTGATCGATAAGTTTACATCTGATTTTCCAAATAGTTCTGTGAAGTCTACTAATAAGTAATAAACAAATATCCTTTTCAAACCCACCCCCAAAATTCTGCAAATATCCGATAGGGTAAAAGTCATATCTTTGTTATATTTCTTTATGATATTCTCGACAAAAAACCAGGCATTCGTATGTTTAGTGCAATTAATAAATAGGTGTTCGATGGTTTCTTTACTAGCTTTGCACAAGAGACAGAGATTATCGTCAGTAATTCCCATTTTTCAAGTTTGTCTTTGGTTGGCAGTATCCTATGTTTCAGTTTAAACCACATGTCCTTGTCCCAGACATCCATAAATTCGTATTTGTTCTGTAACCAGATTTGATTCCAATTAATATTACTAACTTTAAAGAAAAACTCCACTCTTCTTGAGCAGTGGGCGTGATTAGATTTCTGCTGATCAGGATATTATAGATAACCTTCACATTTATATTGGTTAAATCAATAACAGTATCTTTTATTATTAAAGGTAACCTTATTCAAAAAGTGGTTCGGTGGTCCTTCTCTGGATTCATTTATATAATCTTTTAATGTTTCTGTTTAAGCCTGCCATAATGCGGCCGGCATTTACGGGCAAAATAGCACACGAATCGGCAATTTTCTTGAAAGAAAACAACTGGCCATCTTGGGTAATATCTTTAAGGTGGATAATTCCCCGAGGTTTCAAAATTTTGGAGTCTAGGGCTTTTCTTGGTTGCCAGTAATAATCGTGTTGTTCCACAGAGGTAAGATTACCCGTTTCATTGACGCACGAGAAAAAGTATCAATAATAGCTCCGGATTTTTAAAATTTACAATAAGATCTTTATAGTAAGGCTGGGCCGTGGGGACAATAGCTTTGGGGAATTGAAAACGTACCAGTCAAGTTGGCTTTCACCACTGGCCTGCGAAATACAATAACTAAACAAGGGTTTCCATTTACCGGAACTTTCATGAAATTTACGTAGAGTATTAATTTTCAAAGCTTGTAATTTACATTTGACGTCAATAACGCCGGTACCTCCGTTTTCGGGGGGCCCGCAAATAACACTTCTTTTGATCTTATCGGGTTTTCCGTTCCAAAGGAACGACCACTTAATTTTCTCCATTTTCGAGATATACACTTCAGGACAATCCAAAACCGAACCAAAATAAGAGAGTCCAGCTCAAAAAAACTATTAATAACTATAGACTTACCTTTCAAGGTAAGATCCCTAGTTTTCCATATATTGAGAGTTTTTTCCATTTTACTAATCCTAGGTTCCCAGTTTCTAGCCGAATTATCATCATTCCCGAAATAAATTCCCAATATTTTAAGGTGATCATTGACCCACGAGAAACCCCCCGGCTTATCTTTTCTATCTTTCCATTTCCCCAACCATAACCCCTGAGATTTCCCTACATTAATTTTAGACCCAGACCCCCCACTATAAACAGTAAAAACTTCGTCCAAAACATTAAAATCATTATCATTAGTAAGAAAAATCGTAGTGTCGTCGGCGTGCTGGATTAAATTCAAAATCTGACTACTATCTGGAAGAACAAAACCTTTGAGATTATTATTATTTCTGATCAGACAAGCCAACCCTTCAGCACAAATTGTATACAGCAAGGGAGAAAGGGGACATCCCTGCCTAATTCCCCGGGTCACCCCGAAGGTTTCCGTAAGAAAATTGTTAATTATAATAGAACTGCTCAGGTTACTATATAGGGTTCGCACCCACCTAATAAGCCCATTTGGAGATTCCCATTTTATTCATAATGCCAAACATGTAAACCCACTCTATCCTATCAAATGCCTTTTCCTGGTCAATACTTAGTAGAGCCCCTGTTTCCCTCGTTGTTGATATAATAAATACTATCCCTAAGGGTCATTAAATTGTCGTGAATATTTCTTCCCGTGACTCCGCAAGATTGGTCGTCGCCAATAATAAGGGGCATAATTTTCTTTAATTTATTAGTTATGACTTTTGAAATAATCTTATAATCCACATTTAAAAGACTAATAGGCCTCCAATTCTTTAGGTTATTGCGCTCTCCCCTATTTTAAAAATTAAGCGGATAAGCGCAATATTCATTGAATCAGGGAGACGATCATTTTTAAACATTCATTGGCCACTTCAATAAAATCAAATTTAATGACTGGCCAGAAAAGTTGATAGAATTCGACTGTCAATCCATCCAACCCAGGGATTTATCTCTTTTCATGTGATTAAAGGGCAAAGGATAAATCGTTTTCGTCAAGATCTTTTCGAGATCGTCAATGACGTCATCATCGAAAGAAACGAAGTTAACATTATCAAGAATAGTGCCATAATTTTCATTAGATATCTCTTCGCTCGTGTACAGATTTTCATAAAAATTTGCATACTCACACATGAAAATGTATCTGCATAAAATTTACCATCACCATCAACTAAATTGGTTAAAATGTTATCGTTATTTCTTTGTTTTTCCATGCGACGAAAGAAATTAGTTGGTTTCTCACCGTTATTTTATTAATATGACACCTGACCCTAAACTTTTCCAAGTCCTCGAGCTCGTAAGCTTTTATTTTATTTTCGATTTCGGAAATGACATTAGGATCGGAATGGGGTCGTTGATGAGTCTAGTCAGATTATTTTGAAGTTCATTCTTATATCTTTTTCTTTATTATATTTTCGGAACCAAAATTCTTAATGATTTCTTTTTAGTTTGCATTTCCTGTGGTCCCACCATTCCAAAAGATTGCCGTAATTATATTTTTGGGTTTTCCAATAGTACCAAAAATACTTTATACGTTGGGCACATTGTTCGTCCCGCAGTAATTGATTATTGCAGATCCATCTGCCTGGGCCTAAATTAATATCACGTTTTTCAAATCTGCTAATAACGGCGAAGTGATCAGAAGGCCTATGGAACTAACGCTAGCGTTTGACAAGAGACAATACAACGAACGGGATATAAACATATAATCGAGCCTGCTGCTCTTTTTAAACCCCCTGTGGTAAAAAGTATACCCCAAATCATCCGGATAAAGATTCCTGTAAGTATCAATTATATCATGATTGGTGATGAGGTTTTTCAATTCTATAACGCTTTTATCTGTATTATTGTCATAATCAAGTTGGCAATTAAAATCTCCGGCAATTAACCAATTGTCACCTTCGTAAAGGTACTTATTTAGAATTTGAAAAAAAGTCTTTCTATTGTACATCTGATTAGGGGCATATATATTCAAAATACTAAGGGGGGTACCTTTCCATAAAATGTCACAGGTAATCAATCTTCCCTCGTCATCTTTATCTAAATTATCCAGTTTTATCTCTGATTTGCGCGATGCCAGAATAGCCACTCCCCTAGAATTACTTTCCCCATGATTAAAGGCCATTTCCCCTCCCCATTGTTTAATCCAAGAACCCTCGTCCTCCCTAGTACTGTGCGTTTCCTGAAGACAGATGATATCATATTTCTCTCTATTTAAATGGTTGAATAAAATTTCCCTTTTTTGGTCATTTCGAAGCCCGTTAACATTTAAAGTGGCTATTCTGATCATCGCGAAAATCAAAATGTAATAAATCATGAATTACAGGGGTAAACTTACGTAGCTCTGCCCCTTCCCCGTCCCCGTTGGCTCGGCTGACTGGATGGTTCGGATTGCGAATCTTCATCCACCTTACGCGTCCAGGAGATACGCTTCTTCCGCTGTCGTTGCACTCCTCCCCTCATGTAGATCACGTAATCCTCCCCTTTTTGACTCTGCGAAGACTCTTGCTGTGATTTTGCTTGCTCCTTTCCCTCGTCTGGCTTTCCTCCCGATTTCTCGTTATCACTATCTTCCTTCTCTTCTGTATTCTTCCTCTTCCTCGTTTCACCTTTGGCGACACTCTCGTCCCAAAAACCTTGGAGTTTTCGCTTCAGTTTAGGTGGTGGCGTCTTAATCACCTCACTAAATGACTTCTTGGTGGTCTGTGGTGTGGCCGCGATGCCGCTCCCCCCTGCTTCATCGTGCTTCTCTACTTCCTTGGTCTGTGGTGCCGTCTCGGTCTGTGGTGCCGTCTCGGTCTGTGGTGTCGTCTCGGTCTGTGGTGTCATCTCGGTCTGGCCGGCATCGGCATTATCTTTCTCGAGCTCTTCGTTTTCGCTCTCCGCTTCCTCCTCGCGCTGCTCGCCCACTGACATATCTTCACTGAGGCCGTCTTCTTCTTCCTGTCGGTCGTCTCGCCTTTTCTCTTCATCATCACCAGACACCGGGTCCCTGTCATCCCCTCCTAACTCGGGATCAGGCGCAGGGATGACCAAGATTGGGGTCTGGTTCCCCTCCTCGTCGTCGTCAAACCTATCGCCGTCGACGCTACCATCATCTACTTCGTCATGATGTTGATCGTGCCATGATGCTCGGTGATAAAGACTTCTCACAGACGAAACATCGTCCTCGGAGCTGACAATCTCGGGCGAAGTGGCCTGGTTGACTGCACACTTTACAAGTTTTCTCCTGGCCACGGTAGCGTACCGGGAGATTGAATCCTCCAACTTTGACGTAGCTCGGGACTGGTTTCTGCAAATTGCGAATGAGAATGCTCCGGACTCCGGTTTCGATTGATTCGTCAAAATCGTGCGTCTGTCTTCGAAGGTTCACTACTGTGCCGAATTGCATCAACGCGTTCCGTACAACTTCGTCAGCCATTTCGTAGGCGCCTTGATATAAAATCACAATGGAATTTTGTAGACTTACTCTCTCGCATTGGATTAGGGTCTTTTGGAGAATCATCCCTTGCAGAGTTATTCTTTCAG
>CM055822.1:34463609-34483840 GCA_029582265.1 Zoroaster sp. YZ-2022
AAAAGTTCCAAATGTTGTCAACTATTTCCCCTGGTTCAACAATGTACGAGAGTCCATAGACCGAACAGTGTCGCATGGTTTCGTTGTCGTCTGCCGTCTAGCTGTATGAACGTGTTCGGAACAGGCCCGCGTTTATGACCGAACGAATCATTAGTCAACAACAATGGTCGCGTGGCCTTTGTGGTCGTTCACGCAAACAACACGTAGTAACTGACTGTGGTCAAGGGTTGTGATTAGCACAACGTATGCAACGAGGGTATGAAGTCGTGCACCACCACGTCTAAAACATGGAGGAAGTTGCTGATCTAATATAATTAGGTGTTTACAAAATACCCGTCTAAACAAGTGCGTTTACCGCTACTGGGGACCCCAACAGGATGACAACTGACAGTTTTAACATTCACCTTTCATGAATAGTGCGGCAAATTTGTCATTCATTAACAAAAGATAATACACATAAGTAGTTTACTATAGAACAATTTTTATAGGTACATTTTAATTTTATATTTAAATGCGATTAGTGTAGACGAGTTTCATATCATCAGAAGTTTGTTCCTAGTTGGGATTGCACCAGCAGTATATATCGAATGTGTGTTGAAAATATTTGTGTCCTGTGTTTTGGAAGATGAATATGTTTTGGTTGAAGTTCTGGTGTTGTAGTTATGAATGTTGTAAAATCTTCAAAATTTGAAGAGCTCTTGGCCAATTGAATTGAGAATTTATTTTTTGACCCAAGAGCAGTCAAATCTGTATTATTCATGGATAATAATAAACTACCGGTATCGGACAATATTGGAGAATACTATAATATTTATTAATATGTGATATATAATATATAAGATATTCACAAAATGAATATTATTCAATAATATTCTATTCTGACTCTGGACCATTGGTGTTAACAAGTCTTCTGGTTTTCTGGTCCTTCCGCGCGCGTCGCCTCAGACCCAGATGTCGGCATATTTTGATATATTTATTTTGGCTATGAAACGATGTCCAATGGTGCAGCCAAAATTGTTGGATCGATTGGAATTCTGCTGTGCTGTGCTCACCGCTGCATGCAGAGCGACAAGTAGTTTGCGCGTTTATACATGCGCGCTTTTTTCTGCTCTGTATAGCGCCCTCTATTGGTGTTGTTTCTGTGCCAACTTTAAACAAGGTGCGTCTTTTGAAATTTGGCAAGTCGATTCTGGAGGTGTACATGATCAAGCGGAGTGCAAATGCCAAATGACCTCAATGAACAAAGATCACACATCAATCTACAGTCATGGCTTTACAAGATGACATGTTTTCTGAGTGAATCTATCGAAACCCGAAGTTAAAGCGTCTTCAATGTGCATCAAATATTGAGCATATTCTAAGTTAAATTTACAGATCGAGAGAAGCTAATTATTGGTCCATTTTGGACGTTATTGTACGTCTTTCATGAATTTTTTCTCTGAAAAAATTGCAAGCAATAGGAGGGTAGTTAAACTCACGAAGAACAGTTTCATGGTGATTATACCTGAGCAAACCCAAGTAACGGCCCCTCCAAGGCAGCACCATTCCAAAAAGGTGAAGATATTGCTATTGATTACATCTTCGCCATGTTTTAAATAATGGACGGAGTGCATAGAAAGGAAAAAATCCTTAAATTAATTTAAATGGAAGAGTGAACAGAATAATAATGTATTATTAATATTGGTTCGCTATATTGGCTTATAAACTCAAATCATTCTCCCTTTTTTTTTATATTCTAACGTTATTAAAATTATTTAACCCCCTTACAATGAAAAACGCCCACAATCTAATCCGTGTGTGCATGCTTACACGCATACACCTAATGACATGTCATCCCAAAAACCCGTAACGGGTTCCTCAGAAATCTTTTGTTTAACAACGCTAAAGCCGCAAGGGCAATCCCACCGTTTAAAAGTTAGCTACTGGGTTTGCTCAAATAACAAAGTAATAATTAGTTAAAATAAGAGTTCTTTCACCCATCATACTTTTATGGGTCTCCAGGAAAATTCATCATCAGGAAGAAAATCTGCTTTGAAATATTACCTACCTTTTTCAGCAGTGCGCAAAAGCTCTTGTCAAGGGCCGAAGTTGTGCACAAAAACACTCAAGGAAATTCGCCTGTCGCGTTGCCCATATTGCTGTAATGTTAGTTCAATATTTGCGGAACGACATATTCTTTTCTAATCCTATGGTTAAAATTTTCTTTAATTAATTTCAGTATGTAACAGAGCGTTTTATCAATGAACTCATGACGGAAAAAAAGTAAAGGTCACGCATTATGAATATGCATTTTGTATGACCCTTCAAAAAATTTCCTTGCATGCGCCCAAACCACACGTGTCGCTGCAGAGCATTTTTGAACAGCACGTGTTGGCTTTAGGCGACTTTTTCAAACAGAATTGTATGAACGCTTTCACCCAAATTTGTGAAGGGCCTCTCTTTCAGCTTTTCACCATACATTGTATATGTGAGAATTTGTTCCTCCGCGTACACAATGTAAAAAAATAAAAAAAATTATTGTTAAGAAATAATAAAGTTGTAAAAAAAATACTATATCCTTGATGAAATGTTGTCACCCTGATCCTTGACGCAATGGTAGTTTTAAAATCTTTAAGGACAATGTCACTCTTTTGTATTGAAGATATTTTGGAGATATGGACAGCTCCAGACAATTTGGTTTAAGTTATGCTGTTATAGGAAAACCTTTCTAATTTCTTACAGCTATCTCAATGTTCTTGGACAATTCTAATCATACTAATACAGCCACGGTCCCCTCACAAACCTTTCATGCCCCACCCTCACCCCGACCTAAGCCCTGCTCCCTGCTCATTAACAAATCTTTTGTAACAGTAAACCTGATGCACACATACATGCATTTCTGGAGCCCAGCGTTTAACCTCTTCCCCACCCCTGAATCTAGTGCTGCTTTCACCCTTCCAATGTCAGCAATTTCCCTTATTTACTATAAATACGAAAGTATTGATCGGGTTTTCTTCACATAGAAACAAAACATGCTATATTTAGCTTGTTTCTAAAACATTATTATTAAAGCATTATTAAGCTGCCCCAGTTGTACTGATGTAAAATTAAAAACGGGTTTCATAAAGCATCCAGCAGTGAGCCATGGCTCCGCCTTTTCTATTTTTATGTATAAGAGTCTGACATATAAGGGTGCAGAGATTTACAATGTAAATGCCTGCCTTATTCTCGCGCTATGATAAAGACTCGATTTTAGTTTAAGTAGTATAGAGAGCGAGTCTGAATATAAGGGTGCGAGCAATTTACAATGGTTTTTATTCTCGCTATGATGAGACGATCAACATTTTTTGTTTAAGTATAAGGAGAGCGAGTCTGAATAAAGGGTGCGAGATTTTACAATGGTTTTATTCTCGCTATGATAAGAATGATTTTAGTTGCAAGTATAGTATAGAGAGCGCAGTCTGAGCTTTATAAGAGTGCGAGATTTACAATGCCCTGCGGTATTCTCGCCATGATGAGACTGATTTTTGTTTTGTTTTAAGTATAAGAGAGCGAGTCTGAATATATAAGTGCAGTGCGAGATTTCACAATAGTTTTATTCTCGCTATGATGAGGATTGATTTTAGTTTAAGTATATAGAGGAGCGAGATCTGAATATATAAGGGTGCGAGATTACAATGTCCTTTATTCCTCCTATGATGAGACTGATTTTTTTGTTTTAAGTATAAGAGAGCGAGCGTCTGAATATAAGAGTGCGAGATTACAATAGTTTTTATTCTCGCCATGATGAGACCGATTTTTTTGTTTGGCATAAGAGTATAAAGAGCATGAGTCTTGTTCGAATATAAGAGTGCGAGATTTACACAATATTTTTATTCTCGCTATTGATGAGACTGATTTTAGCAGTTTAAGTAGTAAGAGGCAGGTTGAACTGAATATAAGGGTGCGAGATTTACTAACGCCTTTATTCTCTCTATGATGACTGACTGATTTTTTGGTTTTCAAGTATAAGAGAGCGAGATCCTAGAATATAAGAGTGCGAGATTTACAATGCCTTTATTCTCGCGCTATGATGAGACTGAGTTTTTTTGTTTGTTTTAAATTATAAAGTAGAGCGAGTCTGAATATAAGAGTGCAGAGATTTACAATGGTTTTATTCTCGCTGTAATGATGAGATCTGGATTTTTGTTTGTTTTAAGTATTAGAGAGCGAGTCTGAATTTAAGAGTGCGAGATTTGCCACGTAGTTTTATTCTCGCCTATTGATGAGACAGATTTTTTGGTTTTAAATAAGAGTTGCGAGTCTGGAATATAAGGATGTGAGATTGACAATGCCTTTATTCTCGCTCGCTATGATGAGACTGATTTTTTGTTTTAAGTATAAGAGAGTTGCGAGTCTGAATTATAAGTGTGCGAGATTTACAATGGTTTTATTCTCGCTATGATAAGAATGATTTTTAGTTGCGAGTCTGAATATAAGGGCGCACGTTTTTTTGTTGACAACTCCAACAGAATTTAAATTCGCTAGATATAGCCAAATTTATTGAACATTTTTTAGCTGATGGGGTGGAGATCACGGCCCCAAGGTCACTTTTGACATAAATTTTGAATTAAAGAATTTCCTGTACGGAAAATGTAATACTATACTTAAATAGAGTAGTATTATTCCGACTGTCCAATAAACATTTTCCTGAGTCGGACAAACAATGCAAAAAACTGATAGGCCTTTTATTCAAGATGTTTCTGACAATAACCAGGAAGCCAACTTATCAGACTCTCACAGCTTCGTCCTATTATTTTCCAATAGAAATGCTCAAACAGAATATCCAGAATGGGTAAGATGGATGTTTATGATTTAGTTAGATAATTCGACGCAACTAATAAAGTTAAATACACCATTTGAAAACCTCCTTATTCAAAAACCAATCCGTCCGCCAGCTCATAATTCCAGCAACTTATGGTGTTTGGATTTCGGTGAAACTTGTATTAAATGCGAGTATTTAATCTTGAGGTCCATGTGAGCCTGATGGGCCACTTATCATAAACAAATTGAATTGCAGACCTAAATTTCCCCTTACAATAGTCATCCAAAACATTAAATTATGCACTATAATGACTGAACTGTAGGGTGCAGAAACATTATGATGCCATAACGCCATTTTTATTGATAACTTGGCTTTGTGCTGCCTTATGCGTTTTAATTTGAATAGTTCGCAGGCAAGAGCTTCCCCGACAAATGGTGGCCAGGTATTTGGAAAACGGCGATGGCATACAGCCTCATACGGGTACTTTTCCTTTACGCGCATCCCAACATTAGAAACGAGCCCAGTCTCATGGCACGGTCGCCAAAGGGTTCGAGGTGTGATATACTTGCAGACCTCCCAGCTGGGGGGTATCCACAAGTTAACAAGATAATCTTCTCTGTGCATACCTTTGTACGTGATCGGGACACTGAGTGGTCAACTTCCGGCCGTGTATACAAGAGTTACGCGCAGGTGCGATTACGGTTGTGCGTGACAACGTAAAAGTGTGTATTAAGTTTTACTTATGTTATATAAAAAAATATTTTACATTTGTTTAGTAGAATTTTACTATGAAAGTGTATAAAAGACATGATTTAATGTCAAGTCCCCCACGAGGCGCTGTGTCTCATTCAACGTCAAATTCAAGATGGAGAACAATGAAGGTGAATAATGTCACAGCAGTGGGAGTATCGTCAAAATTTTACTGATTGAGCAGTGGCGTAACTATGGTCCAATTTTCAGGGGAACTAGGGTACACCACTTTTTCTAGGGGCATGTCAATACTTGAATCCTGCATTCGCAAATAGGGACCTATTTTTTTCAAAATTCTGAATTGGGGCACCTGGGGCACGGACCCTTGGCTGGGGCACGGATTTTGGCTGGGGCAATGTCTCCGTCCCCCCTATATTTACGCCACTGTGATTGAGGCGGTTGAAGGTAAACAATTGTTGAGTAAACAAGCCTGAATCGTTTGTGGAATGAAATATCAGCGTATACTCGTTCAGACACAGTCATGTACCATACGTTATGCATTATGCGCTCAGCAACGACTGCTTCATACAAGTCATTGTGCAAGTATGTGCATGCATGGACCATCATGCGCTGTCAATCGGATACACAGTTTCGCCTTTCTCTCGGAACAACTAAGGCTTAACCTGAACTATATAAGGAGAACACCAATACAATTATTTAAAAACTCAACATTTGTTTAACCTTCAAATACCTCAACCAGCAATCCTTACATTTGTAACTGGGCCAGGTACAAAACAGAACTCCCATATTATCAAACAATAATGTAAGAAAAACAAAATACCCATTAAAAGTAATACTTTATACAATAGAGGTAAACCATTTAGTCTTATACCTCACAAGTATGTAAAATTTTACCTAACCAACATTTACCTACAACTACAAGTTAGGTAAATAAAATTACCTAATATCGCAGTAAAACGTTATACAACTGTTAGGTAACATTTTACCCAACGCCTGTTTGGTCAAGTTTTACTTAATTATTAGAGGTTCACCGGGAACATCTAAAACAGGTAAGATTTACACAGCTTGTTTAATTTCTTCTCTGGTTTGTAGTATGTGACTGGAATTGCTTACAGGCGGCGGCCGTGCATGAAAACAAAGTGTGTCTTCCAGAAATTGATTACAGTGAATCATGTACCCAAGCTTCAGCAGTACAACATTGTGGGAATAAAAGCACGATAGTGATGGGTACCAGACTTTCTTACATTGTCCCAAACAAACACTGGTCTCTTTTAATTTTCATGGTGTTTGGTGTCAATTCTAGAGAAATGGAATGAACATTTTTGAAAATTTTGCATTCAGGAGACTCTGTGTGTAGTATTTCAGAGCTGGGTAAAACATGTTTTGTAAAAATATTACACAATTTAGGTAAAATTTCGGAAAATAAAGAACACAATTGCTGTGTAAGTTAAAAATTACGTAATTTAAATGTATTAAATTTTATTTACATAATTTATGTAACTAATTCAAGTCTTTACCTTGCCCGTGTAACTTTTACCACAAGGAACCTAAGCATTGCCGTGCGTTGTGTAAAAATTCACTTTTAATTGTGTAAAGCCCACCATGTGATCATGCATTGTGTGTGCGCGACGTGTGTGCAAAAGCAGTGTGTGCCTGTCAAGTCGCCGCCTCACAACATGGAGTAAATGAGAGAGAACCTCGTGAAGTGGGGATTTGAGAGATGTTTTCTTTTTATTGTTGATAAATAAAAGAAACGTTTTTGAAACTGTAAAGTAGCATAGTGGCGCCTTGTTTCATTTACATTATTTTTAATGAATTATGCAGACCAAACAATGTAGTAAAAGTTTACAAGGTCAAATAGTAAAAAGAGTCTAGTATTCTACACAAAAAGTAAGTATTTTTTACCAATACATTCAGTAACAATTTACTTAATTGATGTTTACCTATTTAAGAGGTAAATCTTTTACTGATTTTTTGGTAAAAGTTACAAAATGTTTATGAAAAAACTTTACCCAACACGCATTTTGTAAACTTTTACCAATAGTCCAGTCAATCTAGCCAATTTTATGGCTCAACCCACCACTAATTGCAACATAATTTTTTTTTCACTTCTATGCATTTCAGAGATGTCCCTGAGCACCATACTAAAGTCTACTTAAATATAATTAGTGGAAAGGGTTCAAATTTGCACAATATGCAAAATTAGCTGCCGCCATTATACAAAAATAGATTTTTCGCCATAACTCATGTATCTAAGCATCCGATCATGGCAAATGAAGTGTCTAGACCCAGGTTTTAGGGTTGTTGAATATGATTAACACATTTCTGAATTATTTATATGCATAGAATTATGTAAAACATGCAAATTAGATATAACCATTATAAAAGAAAATCATTAATTTCTTGTGGAGTGTCGTGGCCGACCGGTCTAGCTTACCGGACTCAAATTCTGGTGTTAGCAGCAGAATGTGGGTTCGAATCCCGGGCGTGACACTTGTGTCCTTGAGCAAGACACTTAACCATAATTGCTTCTCTCCACCTGGGTACCTGTGAGGGCAGAGTTGGTTGATTAGCCCTATATGCGCTGTATACTCCCCAGGAAGCTGAGATGGTTTCCGGAATGATTTCTGTGAATAAAGTGACTATTTAGATCTGATCCTTAAAAAATATCTTTGATGACGTCATCACAGATCGTTGCGCCCCTAGCGGCAGTATTATAAGGGCATAATTTCGTATCTCAGAAACAATAATACTTCCTCATGATCATGAAAAATAATACTTTAGGAGATATGAGTTTAACATGTATGTATTACTTATGTGTTCAACATAGCATTATATGTAATTTAAATTATTTAAACTCATATCTCCTAAAGTAGGTAGTAACGTTATTTTTCATGATCATGAGGAAGTATTATTGTTTCAGAGATATGATTTTCAACTGACCCGATGTGACCTTTACTTCAGTCCAAATAGGAACTTTAATTTCAACAAATTATAAAACAAATTCTAGTTACGTATTCGAGCTAACAGTGCGAACGCTTCTTCTTCTTCTTCTTCTTCTTCTTCTTCTTCTTCTTCTTTGGCTTCTTCTTCTTCTTCTTCTTCTTCTTCTTCTTCTTCTTCTTCTTCTTCTTCTTCTTCTTCTTCTTCTTCTTCTTCTTCTTCTTCTTCTTCTTCTTCTTCTTCTTCTTCTTCTTCTTCTTCTTCTTCTTCTTCTTCTTCTTCTTCTTCTTCTTCTTCTTCTTCTTCTTCTTCTTCTTCTTCTTCTTCTTCTTTGGCTTCTTCTTCTTCTTCTTCTTCTTCTTCTTCTTCTTCTTCTTCTTCTTCTTCTTCTTCTTCTTCTTCTTCTTCTTCTTCTTCTTCTCTCTTCAGACGGTAGGGGCCTGTATTGGTGACGAAATGTTACCTTCACTGGTCAAACGGTCCTAAATCTGAAGAAGAATGAGTTCCTAGCAAACACAAGCAACGATTCATTTGCCTCCTAAGTGACTCCTTGGAGAAAGCGGGATGTCTGACGATTCATGCCAAGGGGATGCTGATATCCTGATTGTCCAGACAGCAGTGGAATCCGCAAAGACAATCGATACTGTTGTTGTTGGTGATGATACAGACCTATTGGTTCTTCTCTGCTACCATGCAGACATGCAAGGGAAGGACATATTTTTCAAGCCTGAGCCAAAGCTCAATGCAAAAAGACCAAGAATATCTTGGGAGTGGATGACTGTGCTAGAATACTATTCGTACATGCCCTACTGTACTAGTGTATGGCATTGGAAAAGCTGTTGCCCTGAAACACATCCAAAAGAATGTTCAATTCATGGAGCATGCTGACCTGTTCCTGGAGGTTGATGCACCAAAGGATGACATAGTCACAGCAGGGGAGAAGGCACTTGTATGTATGTACAATGGAAACCAAGATGAAAGTATTGATGCCCTACGATACAAGCGTTTCTGTGAGAAGGTTGCAAAAAGTTCCAAATTTGTTGAGGCCCATAACTTGCCACCAACATCTGCGGCGACAAGGTTTCATACCCGTAGCCTGAGAGTGTACTTCCAAATTCAGGAGTGGAAAGGAAACACTGGACAATTGAAGCCAGATGAATGGGGATGGAAAGTCAGTGAGGGTCAGTTACTCCCAGTACAAACTGACCTTCCACCCGGCCCACTGAAACTCCTTGAGATCTTTTAGATTCAATTGCAAGGCGGGGTGCTACACCAATAAGTGCACATGCAAGAAGCATGGCCTTGACTGCTCTTGGATGTGTGGAGAGTGCAAAGGTTTGACTTGTGCTAACTCACCCAAGCTGGACATATATGATGATGACGCATGACACCAAACACCAAGTAATGTACTTATCTTATAAACCATGATTGTCATGATTGGATGCTTAGATATAGAGTTAGGCCTATTGCGGAAAAACCTCTTTTTTTAATAATGGCAACAACTAATTTTCATATTGCACATAATTCTATGCATATAATTAATCCAGAATTGTGCTAATCACATTCACTGACCATGAAAACATGGGTCTAGACACTTCAATTGTCGTGATTGGATGCTTAGATACAGAGTTACAGCAAAAATCTACTTTTGTAATGGCGGCAGCTAATTTGCATATTTCACATATTTTTATGCAATAATTAATCCAGAAACAAATCATATTCACTAACCCAGAAACATGGGTCTAGATACTCCATTTGTCATGATTGGATGCTTAGAAACAGAGTTATAGCAGAAAATCAGTTTTTTATAATGGTGGCAGCTAATTTGCATATTATGCAAATTTGAAGTTTTCCACCAAATATATTTAAGTAGACTTTTAGTATGGTGTTCTGGGGACATTTCTGAAATGCATAGCAGTGAAAAAATTATGTTGCAATTAGTGGTGGGTCAACCACTATATTGACTGGACTACAAACAATTAGGAGGTTCGTATACAACATTGCAAAATAGTAAAATTTTACACAATCTTTGTATTTTTTTCTGTGTGTATTTCAGCGTATAAAGCTTGATTTTTTATGGAGTTCATGGAAACAATTTCTAGTGGCAGATGTGATAGTAATATCTCTCCCAGATGTTCCTGTAGACGAAGCCAAATCAATATTTAGGTTTTGTTGTTGAAAATACAGTTCAGACGAATTTATTTGGGAGTGAGGATGGGAGATGAATATGCAAATTCCTCCAAATAAAGATTAGGCTGACATAATGTCAGGTTGTCGAAATTATCTTTTGTTAAAATGCTGCTCATTAATGTTTTTAGTAATATATCGCCGTAGCTGTCAGACTAACACATGTCGTAAATATTTATTTTTATGGCTTTTTCAAAGAGTTGTGTTTAATGCATTTGATTACGCCTATGGTGAATTGGTTTTGGGGACATTATATAGCGACATGTTATTGTTTTATTAATGTTATTCTAGCAATATATTATATTGGCTGCAGGCCGAAATATGGGGGAACAACATTTTGCTAAATCCATCGTGATTATTGGGAAATGGAATCAGGCGAGAGCAATGTACAATGTACAACGGCGTGGGGTCATGAGAATTATAAAGTGTTCTTAACTTGGTCAAAGGGTTTTCTTTATTATTACACACTGTAACAAAATAATGTATGCAACAACATATGTAAATTTCAAAGGATGATGCCAAATTCCCAATCTTATCTTATCTGACCCCTATAATAACTCTGTCACCCATTAGGCCTCCTGCCCCACCCAACAGAAAAAATCATCCCTGACACACATAGGCCTCACACAATAAGAAATTTTAAAATATATATTTTCTATTTTTGTGTGTAAACATTTTGAAGGTTCATTTAGGCCTACTGTTTTACGAAGATAATGAGGGAACGTTCATGGACTTAAAACTGTGGGTTCACGTCTTTTTTCTGTACCATTGCTTACCGCAGGGTCTTTAATAGCATTATGGTGATAGCATTTAAAACTAGCCCGCCTTCCAGTTGATCCTGGGCGATTTCCGCACCTTTAAATATAGCCGGAATCTGGTTGTGCAAGCTTATGACTGGACCCTTCCAACCCCATTTTCCCATCCCTTTTCTTCCCAAAAAATAACGCAGTTTCTATTTTCTGGGGCATAATTCCTTCCAGAAGAAATTCTCCATTAAAATAACTTACAAAAATAAAGTGCCCTGAACTAGTTTTTATATAAAAGAAACACCTCATAATGTTTACCACCTGCCACTTTCAGCTCCTCTCAACTTTAAAACTATTCATTGTACAATCATAATGAGAATCATTACAGGCCTGTTAAACTTTGTGAGTGCATTACTAGTAATCATGTTCGGCCATCTTATGCCAGTTAATCCCTGAATACAAGAGCTTTTGTTTGAGTGGACGCTCATTCAGAGAAACCAGACTATTTTTTTTCCTCGCTTTCAAATGCTAATGAAATATATGATCCGTTTCTTTTATTCCTTTGCTGTGGAACTATCGGACAATTGGTGCATGAAACATAAGCCATAGTGTGCTGTGAGAATTACAGTCATTTTCCAGTAATTTGTCAGTTATCTTGTGAATAAGACGAATGGCCTGCATGATATGTGAAGGAACGTGCTCATGTGAACCTCATTCGTTTACACTGCACCTTCCGGCTCCAACTGCACCATAGAGCAAGGACCAGACACATGGTCATACTTCCAAAAGGATTGCATACAATTTACACTATCCGTTCTGTACATGTACATGTACAGGTACAGCAGGTGGGTGCTAGTGTGGACAGGGGTTGTTGACTCACACCTTCAAGGACTGTTTGCATTTTCTCCATGGTTTGATCATGGAGGAAGAAAGTTTCTTCCTCCATGGTTTAATGCACACAATGACTGACATAATTATAAACTGGACTCTTCTGTGGTCAGCCAATAATGTTAGCCAGTGAAAATGATACAAGGTTTATATAGAAGAAGATCAGATGTTTTTGCAACTGATAGCAGTAAAGGTGCTAATAACATCCAGGACGTGTGACATTAGACTGGGCTCGTTTCCAATGAAAGGAGCTTAAGAAAACAGCATAGCCTATGTGGAAAAAGTTGCAGTCGATTCGTTTTTGTTTGTTAATAAAATGTTAAATAAAATTGTTAGAATAGAAAAGGAAAATGTTTTCATCACTTTTTGTGTTTTTTATATTAAAATCGTGATTCCTGTGATTGCACGGTTTAGTTTTTGTGATATATTTATTTGGAACCAGAGAATTTAAATTAATATACGTTATCAAACGCCAATGTTGTTCCTTCATTTAAGAGAAACTTAACCACTCCTTTGAGAATTTGAAAATGAATATAAACCATAAAAATCATGCCAAACAAACAACACTGCATCATTAACGGCAATAAGTGTTTACCTTTATTTTGGTTTGAACCCGTTTTGTTGTATATATTGCTTCTCTGCCCCACAGAAAAATACTAACTATTCTATGCCACTGACTGTTCTAGTTCTTCACTACGCTGGTGGAGCAATTATCACATTTCCTTAGCCAGTATAGGAACTTATCAGAGTGCTAATTGTCTTCACAACGGGGTCTAAGCTTCTGCAGTACCAGTACCACTCATACATATTCATGATATCCTGGCATTGGTTTTTCAGTGTAGCCTGATTGGACAATGTGTGTTATCGCCCTCAGTAAGCTTCATTCAGCACTGCTTCCATAGGAGAGCGTATGGAAACTGTGCACAATACTTAATGACACTTTTATCGAAGCCGTCCGACTAATGAGATAAATGTTTGAGCATTTAAGAACAGGAACTGACATTTTGTTATCATTTGGTAGAAATTATACTGAAATAAATTGATTGGCCCAACATTGTCCAATAACAATTCTACAGACCCTTAGGGATAGTTACTAGCCAAAAAGAAAGCCCCACCCTGGTGAGGAATTATAAGTTAAAAAACAAATTGTTATGTACAAACGGGGACAGACTTCTGTCACAAAATATCTGTCCAATGTTCGTACGCGACTTATTTCCCATTGTTATTTCCTTAATACCCATGACAATATCCCAGTTTTACTGCTTACAATCTTAAAGGGTTAGGAATGTTACTGGCACAATATTTGGTATTTTTTTAATATTATTTCTTCACTTATTAGGCCATATGTCTGTCTTTTTGTTACATTACGCAACACTTTTCAAATGACCTTGTAATTTCTAAGGTCACGGATTAATTTTTTTTTTTTTTACTATGAACAATCATGAACAGTTTTTGGAATGTACAGGAAAATACTGGGACAAAATAGTTACTTTTGTCTCACTTCCAATGCCTCTCTTACAAAGTTTTTGGCCCATTAGTGTGGAATTGCCCAAATCAATATTAGGCCGTATCCGAATTGGCAGCTACAGCTACAGCTACGATTGTTGCTAAGGTGTTGCTAAGGACGTCCGATACTCATCGCCTGATGACGCAGCGATCCAGCCGTAGCCGCAGCTATAGCCGCCAATTTGGACATGGCCTTAATTTACTGCTCATTTGTCCAATCACTCTCAAAGAGAGCCATTGCATTGGCCAGTGCAAAGACTTTACCACTGACTTGGCCTTCCTCTTCTTCAAGCCAGTCTTGGATCCTGTACTTGGTTACTCCCATGAAGAATCTGTAATGAAAAGATCATTAAAATTACTCACCCCTTTGACCAACAAAATCAACCTCATAAATACTGAATAACAATGGCATGGTTCAACATTGTTTTTTTGACGAGTACAGTATGATATTATTTGTTTTATTGTCCATGATGCAATTATTACATCTATTGAAATTGTTTGTGGTGCCCTCTGCTGATAATTATAGGATTCGCTCGGTTGTCTAGTAGTAGTTGAAGACATCTGCTCTAGAATGCGGGGAGTCGTGGGTTCGAATCCCCCAATTAGTTAACCTGTGGTTTTTTTTTTGCAGGTCTCGAGCAGTGAGGTGTAGGGTAAAACCAAAAATAATATTCATTATCCCGAATGCAATATTATTCCATCCTCTAGGTGTCAAGAAACATCAAACAGATAGCCTGGTCAAATGGCAATTCAAGTCAAAGTGCACCTTTAAATCTTTCCTTTAATCAAAATTAAATGTTTCACAATCACATTGTTTCGAGTGTTAAGACTGTCACATTCCAGTCAAATTCAACTTACCTCTGAACAAAATCAAGGGTGCAGGATGCCTCCTTAGCATAATGTATGTTAAAAACATAGTAGGCCGCAAACATTAAGGTTAGAGCTTTATCTCCCATCACTGAGTTGATGATATTGCCATCAATTGCAAGGTATTGCTCCGCCTTAGGCGAGTACATATTTCCCTGCAACAAATTATTTTAAATTTTAAATGGTGTGCCTCAATTTTAAAGCGGATGGTGAGAGCATGGATTTTTGGATGAGTACACTCAATCAAATTACCTAGTTTTCAAAAACAAATCATAAAAACCAACCTGTGGAAAATTTCCATTCAAAGAGATATTGGCATGTAACAGTCATATTTTGTCATGCTTTGAATATGACAGCAATTCAGAAGGAAATATTTCTCAGAACAATGTTTACCAACACAAAATTTATACCATTAAGCATTTTATTAAAATTCAAAACATTTTACATTTTGTATTTTAGTAAAATATTTCGCAGTGTGTAATTTTTGAAGTTTAAAAGGGTTTTAGAGTCCCCATTCTCACACACCCATCCACCCAAACTTTTTGGGAGTTTTTTTAAACCTTACCGATAACAGCAATACGGGGTGTAGAGGGAAGGTCACTGATGTCATCCCTTGTCACCATGTCCTGTAAATGTATGATTAGTTAATAGGAAAAAAAATTAACCCTTTTATGACCAAGCTTGTTGACGGCATAGAACAATAACAAAATAAGATCACAGATGTTCGTGAAAAAGATTGAGGTCAATGTAAATCTCTTTGAGTCTTACTATTTTGTATCTAGTAAAATCAGTGGTTAAACAATCCTTTTCCACTTTCACAAGCACTAACTTTCCAAAGTAAATCATACAATTTCACTGAAAATTTTTATTTCTGCTAATACACGACTTAGAATTAGATAAGTTTATGCAATTAGTAATCATATTCCATGGTAACTGGCATGGTAATACACTATAATTTTGTTTTCCTTTGCTAAGCCAAATGTAGGTTGTCGTCATTTCACGAGTACGGAGAATTACGTCCATGGACGATACAGTGTATGTGTCAACCAGGCCTATGTGTGTTACGTTGTAATAGTTATGACTCAGTCGCCGCGCAGTACATGATGTACTCAGGGCTAACGTTAACGATTAGTGTCACATTGTCAGTGGTCACTGTCACAAGTGTCAGTAAACTCACTTGTGTCTCTGATAATTATTATAATACATACCTTTCGGGTTCAGATGAGGTTCAGATGTCAGGTTCAGGTTGCGTTGAGAGACGACCGAGGAGGTTTTTGTGAATGTTTTCACTCATTTTGTCAGATGTTTTTCACTCTTCCAACTTTTCTCCCAGCCGCGGTTCTCGATCGGCCAATGCGTCTGCTGCGTTAGTAGTATGCTGAGACTGCGAGTAGTCTGTGCGACGACCTGCCGGCACACGCGTGTTATTATGCGGAAACACATTGGCATGTGGGTCGAACCTTAAGACATTTATGCCGTCATGCAATGGTAGAAATTTCCATCCACGCTCAAGTAAAACAAAATAAACACGAATAAAAAAATAACACCAGGGGTCAAATTTTAACAACTTTATATACTCACACAAATTTAAATTTACCATCGTATTTACTTATATTTCTGGGAAAAAGTGTAAGAGGTAATTTGAAAATGAATTGTTTATAATTATTGTGTTTAAAAGTGTAAACTAAGCAACTTTTTTTACAGGAACAGATCCGTTTCTTCTAAAACAATCTGCTCCTCGTTCCAAACAGTAATATATAAAAAATAATTGTTTCCTTTTGTTTTATAAATACTGTGTATGTTCTTTTGCTAAAATACAATTGGTAAAAGATTTATACTTAAATTACTCAACGATTTAAAATGGTCTTATTGGAAAATATGTCAACCAAGCGGTACTGGTTGAAAAACGGACGGTGGAACTTCCCCGTAGAATACGGACTCGATGGCTTTTCCATACTTCGCTTTTTACGGATAGTTTCCAAATTCGTGCTCGTAAAAATACGGATATTTCTTAGTGTGGGTCTGTCTTTTGTAGCGCCGGGTAGCGGTAACGCTTGATGATGTTGATGTCGTACTTCCTGGTTGAAGCCCAGTACGGTAACTCTTAGAGGCACTCGTCTGGTGCTCTTTAACTTTTTGATGTGTTTGTATTTTCTCTGCTCCGGGTTGACTGGTGGTATCCATCCTCTCAATTAGTACGTTAATTGCTCGAAAGCGAGCGTCATATGTCTCCAAGAGCAAAAGGTGGTACGCAACTCGACTGATGGTATGTAAATAGTCCACCATATTTAAGTACCAGTTGGCCAGAGTTTCCTTCACTGGCAAAACATCTCGGTCTCTTAACCCGGACGGTGCTGGCTGTGCTGAAGCTGAGTAGCTCGTGACGGCATTATCTTAACTTTTTGTCCTTGTTGGTCTCGTTCTGTGGAGCTGCTTGGAAAGTAAGCTCCATGGTCGAAGGTGGCGCCATGCAGATGTGCCTGCTTCATGTGGTCTTCTATCTCACACCGCTCGACCAGCTTATCAAAACCTGAGCGGTGGCAACTGTTTGCACCTCCACTGAACCGATGTTTAACGTTGACGTCACACGTTGGTTCGTGACGTTGCAGATGAGACGACCGTTTGAACACAGTACTTTACACCTTGAGCGTGCGTATACGATCCGGCTATATTTGTCGAGATCGGCGATGAAAGAAAAGTGTCTGCCGCAAAGATTAAGGTACAACGTCTCATCATAGTGACGGTGACTGCGTCACAGTCAGTTCAGCTTGAATCTTCTTGTCTTGGGGTTTTATCCTCATCTTGATCTTTCTCTTCGTCCCACTACTGCCATCAGTTGGTAAGCAGTAACCTGCACATTCACGGGAAGAGTTCTTCTGTAATGACGAGGTCATCGAGTGACCCCCTCCACGCGCTTTTACCAGTGTGTTGACGATACATTTCTGCGAGTTGATGAAGTGGTTCTTTCGGTAGAATGTGGATTAAGCCCCTGCTTATGCCAGACAACGAAAGAAACAGGGCTGTCGTTGAATATCTCCTTGTTTCTGTTCGCGACTAGATTCCACAGGCCTGGATTGTTGCGACGAAGGATGGTAATTCGTGGATGGGTGAACTTATGGGAAAATATGGTAATTTATTGGCCTATCGTCAAGTTAGTTGTGGCTGCTACCCTCCACTTTGTATCGGACGACGATGGGAAACCACTTTGAATACGTCCGCCTTCTTGACCGTTCCTACGCGATCCAGGTCTGCTTCGAAGCGATGGTCTCAGGGGAAAACTCTTCCGTTGTTTTGGGCTGGGGTGAAAGTACCAAACTCTCCGTCTCCCGTGTCCAAACCGGGAAATCAAAGTTTAATATTTAAAAATCCTATCTCAACAACCAAAGGTAAATTGACATTTTTGGGCCCTTGATAGATTGTTAATTATCGAAACATGTTTACACAAAGATGACCTAATTTTACTTTACTTCCTGTCCAAACCGGAAGTCAAAGTTTAATATTTAAAAAAACATATCTGAACAACCACAAAAGGTAAATTCTAATTTTGCACCATTGTACAGATCGTTAATTGTCAAAAAAATTTAGAAAGATGACCCAATTTGACCTTACTTCCTGTCCCAAAACCCAAATCAAAGTTTAATATTTAAAATCCTATCTCAACAACCACAAGAGGTAATTAAATTTTTTGCCATTGTACAGATCGTTAATTGTCAAAACATATTTACAAAAGATGACCCATTGACCTTCCTGTCCCAAAACCCGGGAAATCAAAGTTTTAAAATTTACAAAAAACCCATCTCAACAACCACAGAGGTAAATTCACATTTTTGCACCATTGTATAGATTGTTAATTGTCAAAACATATTTACAAAGGTTACCCAATTGACCTTTCTTTGTTTCCAAACCGGAATCAAAGTTTAATATTTAAAAAAACATATCTGAACAACCCAAGGGTAAATTGACATTTTTTTCGCATTGTATAGATTGTTAATTATCGAAACATGTTTACACAAAGATGACCCAATTTGACCTTACTTCCAGTCCAAACCGGAAATCAAAGTTTAATATTTAAAAATCTATCTCAACAACCACAAAGGTAAATTGACATTTTTGCGCCATTGTATGAATGTTAATTGTCGAAAATATTTACAAAGGTGACCCAATTGACCTTACTTCCTGTCCAAACCGGAAGTCAAAATTTAATATTTAAAAAAACTTATCTCAACAACCCAAAATGTACATTGAATTTTTGACCATTCTATGGGGTTAATTGTTGAAAAATATTTACAAAGGGGACCCAATTTTACCTTACTTTCCCGTCCAAACCGGAAGTGAAAGTTTATATAAAATCATATCTCAACAACCACAAGAGGGAAATTCACATTTTTTTACCATTGTACAGATCGTTAATTGTCAAAAATATTTACAAAAAGTATTAATTTGGCCTTACTTCCTGCCCAAAAACCGGGAAAGTCAAAGTTTAATTTTTAAAAAATCCTATCTCAACAGCCACAAGAGGTAAATTGAAATTTTTTGCCATTGTATAGATCGTTAATTGTCAAAAATACTTAAATAAAGTTGACCACTTTGACCTTTCTTCCTCCGAAATCTAGTGTTTGTTCAAACAAACACATAAGTCTATTTTTTTAGGTGTTCGAGCTACATGGCACATTGTTTTTGTTCGTTTTTTGTTCTTTCTTTTTTTCTTCTCCTTCTTCTTCTTCTTCTTCTTCTTTCCGGATCGATTGTCTACAAAAACACATACTTGCAAACTTCATATGAACTTGAAACTGGCACTCATTAGAACATCACGTAGATGAAACATAATTTGTGACGTCATTATTGGTCATCAGATATCGAATTTCGATCAATCATTCTTTATTATTTAAAAACTTTTTGATTACGTTGCAAATTAAAGATCTACGGCTTTTCAACGCTAAAAAGTGCGGCCCCTGTTGGTGAATGTAATCCCGCCTGGTCGTGCTCATTATGATGCATAAAATCATATCTCAACAACCCCAAAGATAAATTGACAGTTTTTGCACCATTGTACAGATTGTTAATTGTCAAAAATATTTACAAAAGGTGACTTAATTTGACCTTACTTCCTGTCCAAACCGGAAGTCAAGGTTTAATGTTTAAAAATCATATCTCCACAACCACAAGAGGTAAATTGACATTTTTACCCTTGTTTCAGATTGTTAATTGTCGAAAAAAATTTTACAAAGGGATCCAATTTGACGCATTCCTGTCCAAAAATGGGGTCAAGTTTAATTAAAAAAAATCATATCTCAACAACTACAAGAGGTAAATTCACAATTTTGTACCATTGCCAGATCGTTAATTGTCAAAAATATTTACAAAAGGTGACTATTTGACCTTACTTCCTGTCCCAAAACCGAAATCAAAGTTTAATATTAAAAAAACATATCTCAACAACCACAAGAGGTAAATTGACATTTTTGTACCATTGTATAGACTATTAATTGTCAAAATATCTACACAAAGGGGACCCCAATTTGACCTTTCTTCCTGTCCAAACCGAAGTCAAAGTTTAATATTTTAAAAATTCATATCTCAACAACAAAAATTTTAAAACT
>CM055822.1:34484340-34512274 GCA_029582265.1 Zoroaster sp. YZ-2022
AAGTATTTCAATCCCCCCAAATCGGACTTTACTAAGGTATGGATCGGGGGGCTCACTTTATGGAAAAGTCTCCCAAAAAAGGACTCCCCAAGTGTATGAAAAAAATGGCGGGGGGGTGCAATCTGTAAGCCCTTAAATCGGTTATTGGTAATAATTAAACTTAAATTTAAATTTTTTTCATTTCGTTTAATTTAAAAATTACCCGAAGAGTTTAGTTCGGGCCCGTAGTAAAACCCCGGTTTCTGGTAATGGATTGGGAAGGATATACCCCGGTTTTCCCTTGCAGAGTCCCGTCGGGCCTTAGAGCGTCTGTTCGGGGAACCCATCGCAAGGGGTTTTGTAACCCTTTTGGACGGGAAAAAGACAACAACTCCCATCTTTGCCGGTAGGGGTATTTTATTTTTGGACCCCAAAAGGTTGCTTAGGTATCCCGAAATAGTTTTTGAAAGGGTTTTAACAAGTTTTTTAACATGACTTTTTTTTTGAGTGAAACATTCGGTTGCCCTAAGATCTGATCGATTTTTTTTATTTCCACGACATGTCAGATGTCTTTCCCCAAAAATAAAGGACGATTCGACTCGGCGAAGTTTACCTTTGGGGGCTGTTTTTAAAGGGATAAGTTCCCTCAGTTTTTATTTTCCCCAAAATTTGGTTCACAAAGCGCTGGGTTTATCTCAAGTTGGGGCGGGAACCCTTCTAATCGAGACGCGTCCTAAGAACGATTCCACAAGGGGTCAAACCCGTCTTAAATTAAGATTGGGGGGTGGGGCATCTTCCCCCTTGAATTATGTTATATTAACGTTCAAAAATTTTCGTCCCTCGATAATAATAATGGGGCTTATACTTTGGGACCCCGAAGCGCTGGGTTTAGAGAGGACTATTTCGTGACAGACGAAATTGAATATTAAAAGAAGAAATTTCGAAGGTAGTTTTCACGGAAGGGATCCTGACTGTTAGAAAGGTTGGTAAAACAACATGAAACACAAAAACCATCATGAATAGCCCCAAATTTTTGACTTTACGCGTCTGTTAACCCCTATATATTTTTTTTAACCCTTTTTTTTTATGTCCGCCCCAAGCGTTGTGCCCACCCTAAATTTTTTTTTTGTTAGATATTTTGGGTGTTGGTGGGGGTTTAAACAACATTTGACCTCAATGTTCCTTGCTAAATTTCCCAATAGTATTATACATTTCCCCAAAAAATTTTGGGGCCCAAAAATTTTACACGACAACCCCCCAATCAGACATCGAACTGCTTGGGGTGCAAATCCCGACGCCTTTCGTTTGTACGGTAAAATAAATATAAAAAACCGTCGTAGAAGGTCACCTGCCAAAAATTGGGGTTTGTTTTTATTTTTTTGGATGTCTGCAAAAGGGTTTTGGAAATCGATTTTGGGGATTCATCCTGGGTAAGATCGATCTTGCTAGACTCTTTTTTAAATCTAGGTTAACCCAAAGATGGAAAGGTTTTGAAAATGACCCAGGTCAGTTTCTCCTTGATCGATTATATATATATATATATATATATATATATATATATATATAAAAATTTTTAAACAAAAATTTTAAAAAAATTTGGTGAATTATTTATCCCTTTCATTGAATGTATTTTTCAAAATCCAAATTTGTTTGCCAATGAAAAAGGAAATTAAAAAAGGATTCCGGTTCCACATGTAATTATTCGTGAAACCCTGTACCAAACAGGCAATGAATGAAACAAAAAATTTTAAAGGGCACACCTCAGATTAAAAAGTTTTGGGGGTTTCTAGTCCTTCTGGTTTTTAATAAAAAAAAGCCGGGGCACTTCCGGATGGGACACACGATGGGGGAAAGGCGATCATTTTGTAGTTTAAAAAAAAATAAAATAATTAAATTCGTATATTCGGATGGCTGAGTGTTTAAGCTTGGGGGGGGGGTGAAATGGGGGGTATGAGGGTGAAATGGGGGGAAAAGAATTTTACTTTGGGTCAAAAAAGGGGAGAGGCCCGGGTTCGGAGAATCTTTTCCGACCATGTCCCCCCAGTGTGCAAATCCTTTGCCCTGGTCTGAACGGGACATTCAGTCCGATTCCCCGGGGGTAGGGAGGGGGTCCTTAAAAATTGGTTACCGTTCCATTGGTAGTATATTTTTTCCACCGGGGCCCCATGATTATCCAATGGCCCCCCATTTTTTTTTCATTGCCCCAAAAAAGTTCGTTTGGGGTTTGGTTTAAAAACTTTTCCCCAATCTTCCTGAACCTCGAGTTCCCGGGCTGGGGAAAAACACCAGTGGTGCAAATTTTCGAAGACGTTTTGAACCCAATGTATTTTGGCTGGGTTAAGTACCGAAAAATGCCCCAAAATTTAAAAAACTTTCGTAACATAAAGCTTAGTAAAAAGCCCCTTCTCGTATATATCAAAAAATATATATAATCATATTTAAAATACAAACCATATATATAAAAACAATATATATATCACATTAAAATATTTTAAAAAAATATTATATAATTATAAAAAATAATATATATATATATCATATATATAAAAATATATATCCCAAAAATTTAATATTTATCACAAAATTTTATTAAATATATATAATAATTATATATATGTTAAAATATATTTAAAATATATATAATTATATATATATATTATTATATATATATTATATAAAAAATATATATAAAATACAATATATTTTAAAATATATATAATAATATAATAATAATAAAAATTTGGGAAAATAGCGCACGATCCACCAACTAAGTTGGGGCAAACCCTTCTTTTTTTTTATTACACAACACACGGGACCCCGGGGTTTTGTCCCAAAATATTATAAACATATATATGTATATGTAAATATTACCTGTAATTTTAAAAAATTTTTTAAATAAACCTTCCTAAATAAAAAATTTTTTTTTGGTTTTTTAATTTTTTTTATTTTTTTTGGGAAGTTTAACTTTTTTAAAATTTTTTATTTACAAATATTTTTTAAATTAAATTTCCAAATTTTTTCAAATTCAATCTTATCAAAAATACACGCATTATTAAAAAATTTAAACCAGTGTTTCATTGGGGGCATGGATGGGTTTTTGAGGAGGGGTAAGCTCTCATTCAAATTTTTCGTTTATATTGACTAAGTGATTCTGGATTCGACAAACCGGGCCATCAGTCGCACGCTAAATTTCCATCTTCAAGCTTTTTTTTGATAATGCACTGAAAGTGGGTTGGAAAAATCGAAACGTCAGACGCTCGCCGGGGGGAATTTCCCTCTTTATTGTTCTTTTCTTCATCCTTGCCGCCCAGGATCTCCTTTTGATGGTTGATCTGGGGCCCGGGTGTTTTCCTGGTTTAGTCGTCCTGGAGTCCCCTTTGGGCCGTGGTGTTCTTAGTCACCCTGGAGTTTCGGTCGACCCCGGGTTTGAGCCCCAATTTTTTCAAATTTCTTTGTTGCCCCCGGAGTTTTCTTTTTGGCCCCAAGATTTCTTAATTTTTTTTCGATCCGTGGATTTCTTATCAGACGCGGTTTCTTATCGTTCGATTCCTTTATCCGACTTCGATTTCTTATCGACTTCGTTTCCCTTGTCCAACCTCAGATTTTCCTTTGTTTTTCTTTCTTTTGTATTTTTTGGTTCCCCTTTTCCCCCCCAGTTCTTCAATTCGGGCATCCACGCTGAGTCTGATATATTTTTTGAACTTCCACCTCGTCGTTCAGTCCGTCCTCGGGGTTGGAATCGTGAAAACTCTTATCGGGTCCAAAACACGTGTTGGGTCATCATTTTCGTTATCTTTCGCTTTGGGATAGCCTTGGGAAGGGGATCTTTTCTAAAGCCACGGGTCCCCTTCTCGGGTTCCCCGATCTAAACATTTTGACGGATGTTTAGGTAGCAAACAGAAAAATGAGGACAAAAAAATAAAAATTTAAAGTGAACGAATTTAAAATTTTGGGAATGATGGGTTTGATTTAATATGAACTTTTAAATGACGGGTTGATGAGGGGATGATGATGTGACCACACGAATCAGGGTGGGGGCATGGGCCCCCTTTTATCCCCGAAATTTCCATTTTTTCTTTCCCCTTTGGAGACACGAATCCATGATATATATAAGATGACAATGTCATTGATAATACAAACAATAACAACTATGGGGTGAAATAATCCTTCAACTTACTTGTAGAACGAAGATAAGCATAACAACTAAACCAATGCGATTCAACCTGGCGGTAAGTAGTCCATGAGGGCGATTTGCATCCCGTGCATTAAGGGTCAGTCCAGTGCGGTAGTCATAGTTGAAATGTTTATCGTTATCGTGCACGTGGTGGTGGATACAGGGTCGGCCAGAGCGTGATTTGCAACAGCTGTATGGGACATCATCATTCAAGTACTGTCCATCAGTCATCTTACTGCACGATGGAAGTAATCACAAACAGAAAAGCTGGTAAATTGATGGTCTCGGGTGTTTTATGGTTTGGTCAATTTCTCAACAACGAAGCGGGAGGAAGAACTAGCCCCAATCATTGTACAGCCAAGGGAGGTAGCCCTAATTGGTTGTCATTTAAATTTTTGTTTGGACTCCTTTCTCGAATTAAATCACAAACCCCTTATGTTCCGGTCAATAAGAGTAGACGTATGGGTCTGATTGGGACACACAATAGAATAAGACAATCGGGGTATTGTGTGTCCTCAAAAAAATTAATACTTAAGATAATGGTGTTATTGTGTGTCCTCAAAAAATTAATCCTTAAGATAATGAGGGTATTGTGTGTCCTCAAAAAAAAATCCTTAAGATAAAGAAGGTGTGTCCATACAAGGTTAGTCATAAAGATAATGAGGGTACTGTGTGTCCCCAAAGCCGTAAAGGCTAAGGGTAACGGGTATCTCAATAGAGTGAATAAGGGTAACGGGTATCTGGATAGAGTGAATGATTAATGAGGGTATTGTGTGTCCCCAAAAAGTTAAGCCGTAAAGGCTAAGGGTAACGGGTATCTCAATAGAGTGAATGATTAATGAGGTTATTGTGTGTCCTCAAAAAGTTAAGCCGTAAAGGCTAAGGGTAACGGGTATCTCAATAGAGTGAATAAGGGTAACGGGTATCTGGATAGAGTGAATGATTAATGAGGGTATTGTGTGTCCTCAAAAAGTTAAGCCGTAAAGGCTTAGGGTAACGGTTATCTCAATAGAGTGAATGATTAATGTAAAGAGGGTATTGTGTGTCCTCAAAAAGTTAAGCCGTAAAATTTAAGGTGTGGTGTGGGCTCCGTAAAAAACAACAACAAACAAAACAAACACCAACAAAGAACGAAATGTATCACTGTATTAGGACTATCGAATATCCTCAGGAAAAGCGTATAAGTACATTTGATCGCTGGTACAAAAATTTGATTGTGCGAAATATATTATGAAGTATAGCAGTCACCATGGTTGTTACCAGAGAACTTGCAGATACTCTAGAATTGCAAGACATTGTTTTTTTTGTGAGTTTTTTAAGTTGACTGATGATGAAAAAGATATTCTAACTCAAAGATTACATAAACTTTTGGTGCATGATCAATTCAGTATCGAGAATGACTTGGATCTACTGGGACCTGTTGGCTACGATGACCAGCAAGCTGAACCAAGCGGGTATGATGACCAGCATGCCAGACCAAGTGGCTACGATGACCAACATGCCAGACCAAGTGGCTACGATGACCAGCAAGCCGGACCAGATGGCTACGATGACCAACCAGTATCAGACACAGGACGTTTCTTTGACTTGGATCTACTGGACCTGTTGGCTTGGTGATCAGCAAGCCGGACCAAGTGACTACGATGACCAGAGAGCTGAACCAAGCGGGTACGATGACCAGCAAGACGGACCAGTGGCTATGATGACCAGCAAGCTGATCCAGGCGGGTACGATGACCAGCAAGCCGGACCAAGTGGCTACGATGACCAGCAAGCCGGACCAAGTGGCTACGGTGATCAGCAAGTCGGACTCAGCGATTTCATGACGGGTGGTCATTACGACACGATCTCCGATGAAGACGAAGAACCCCTACGTAAACGACAGCGAAAGGAGAGACCCGAAGAGCTATATAAAATAGTACCGTAAGTGTTAGGGAAAAACAAATTAAAAAGTTCCAAGCATACACTTATGATTATGAGGTAACATTTCAAAACTTAGAAGATTTGACATTAAAAGACGTATTACCACGGTTGGGATCCATCTTACAGAGTCTAATAGATAGATTAAGCGAGGGTATGATATGGTTCGAATAATATTTCATTCGCCAGAATTACGTATTCCGATCTCACTCCCGTTTTTAAGTATGAATGCGTTATAGAGCGATTTATGGCTAGACTGGAAGCGGTTTTACAATCGCATCAAACCATTCGATTTGATCGAACAGCAATGGTAAATGTTGTACACCTAAAAATGACCAAAGGTGGGAAATACACCAGAAAGTATAAAAAGATGATTAAATTGAAGGAATTTTTGCTTCGAAGTGTATAATCCAAATTAAAGATCACGGAACGCAAACATGCTGCGCCGTGCAATCGTTAGCATAGCCATACAGGAAAATCACCCCGATGTAGAATATAACGTAGAAATCGTATATCTCAAGAATTATTAGCCATATGAGTTACTCAAAAAGCTGGAGTGAAAGAAGGTCCCTGAGGAATCAAGAATTGGAAAAATTTCAAATGTAATTGATGATTATCAGATCATAGTACTTTCCAGAGAGCATTTCTATGCATCTATTTTCAAAGGTCCCACAAGGAAACGCGTGATTTACTTACATTTGCCGCTGATCACTACGATCTGATAACCACAATGTCGGTTTTTTAAATCAAGCAATTTTGCAATTCCTGTATGAGGATACAACACAAATAAATGGATCACATAGCCTATGCAATATTAAATGTAAAATTTGTTTCTCCAGTGGTTGTGTTGATGGTAAGATGGATCCCAATTTTCATTATAGTGATTGTAACAGGAATTTAAAGATAAAAATACTACGATAATCACAAAATCAGAAAAATTAGTGGTAAAACTGTATGTCAGTTGTATTACAGATGTAAACAGTGTGATGTGTTCGAGTGCCTCCATGACATTCAAATACGGCAAGCATGATTGCATTAAAAAGTTCTGTAATTCTTGTAAAGAGATGGTCTCCTTTGACCATGAGTGTTTTATTAAAGTCATTAAGACGAGATGTAGTACTAAAACATACGGTGAGGGATGTAACAAGCGAAGATGACGAACCAATACATGTTCAAATAATTGAGGAATCATCAAAACTACTACCCCGAAACAAAAGATGTACTGAAGTACATCTTTTCGATTTTGAATATACTCAGGATGGAGGCATTCACGAACCCAATTATGCGTAGCTCAAATGGTCTTGAACTATTTAGTGATCAGAACCGGAATATAAGTGTAGAATATGTACGGGCAAAGGGTGTTCAAGGGGATAAGTGACGTTTGTTTTACGAGGCGGTTGGAGATGAACAAATACACTATGTTGACTTTTGTTCACTTTATCCGTTTACTAATAAATACTGTTCATATCCGTTGGTCATCCCAAGATAATCACTGAAAATTTCAAAGACGTGTCGAAAATTATTTTAATTAAATCCAAACCCCTACCCCACCCTTCAAACCCACATTATGCAGGGCGCTGGTGGTGTTCCTTTATGTAGATTTTGTCAAAACTAAGAATTCCGTTGTGCATAAGATAACAAAACTCTCTTTGGGGGGCCCGATGAAAAGGTTTCCCGGTTGTTGATCTCAATTGTTTCGATATGGCTTTGAAAAAGAATAAAAAAGGCCCTACCTCAAATTTTTTATTCAGTAGATACCCCTTTTCCTTGTCAAAGAAAGCTGGGGTTTTTCCTAATTGGTAAACTGAAGAGGAAAACAATTGTACATCCGTGGTATTATGAACGGGGGGGTTTCTTGGATAGGGTAAAAAAAAAAACCCGGTCCGGTTTTGGCTAAACTTATGCTGTTTTTTAAAAAGGAACCCTTCTCCCCCAAAGAGGGGTTATTTTGCCCCTAAAACTGGTTTGCTTTCTGCTGATGTACCGTTGTTGAAAAATTAAATTTTTATAAACCAGTTGGTTAAATTAAATTCGAGAAAGAGGAAAATTTTAAACCCAAACTGCCCAATGTCTTGTGTTTACACCCCCATGGGGACTCAAACTGCAATGTTTAGAAAAGCTTCAGGATGGGTTTTATCTAACACACGATTTATCTAAAAACCGGGGAATAAAACCCCCCGGGGATTATTTGGGGGAATTCTTAAATCAATCCAAAAAGGGAAATTTATTAAATGTTTTGTTTCGGGGGACCAAAAAATTGTTAAATACGGGAAAAACATTTTAAAATTTAAAGGGGTTTCATTAATTTCAAAAAACCCCAACATATAAAATTTAAATCTTTTTGTATGGTGTAACGACAATTTTAATCCCTCTGGACCCCTAAAAATATTCGGATCCCAAGAAAAAAAATCATACAAAGAAATGAAAAGGTTTATGGGTTTATTCATAAAAAAGGTGGGGAAAAATTAAAATATTTTTCCCGTATGGAAAAATCTAAAATCAGAGTTTGATCGTTTTTATCAGTTCAAAAATATATACCTTTTCAATTTTTCCCCTTTAATTAGCAAATGATTTTGTGTTGTTAATTTTAGTTCTGGTTTTTCGCTATTTGGGATGGTAACGGGTATTATACAAGTGATTTGTTCCCGACGTATCAATTATTATTTTATCTATAAAAATAACATTTCCACTATTTAAAAATTTTCGTTATTATAATTTATTGGGTTATAATCATTCATCTGGGTTTATTAAATAATTTTAAAAAGATCATAGGGCCCTCTCATGGATACGCAAACACCCCACAAATTTGGTTTTTTTTTCCAAAATTTCTTAGGAAAAAAAAACCCTTTTTAAAAAAATCAAATAAGAAAACATGTCTTTGTGGATGCGCCTGGCGAATTATCTGGTGTTATGGCTTCGCGGCTTGAAACTTTGACCTCCAAATTTCAGTTTATTGGGGGTTTACCAGAGGATTGGTCGGATCTCATTCCCCGGAAAAGAACAAATTTTTTGGATGATCTGATGAGCGAGTTGGCGCCCCCGAAGTCACCAAGAGGTCTCATCCCCTGAACGTCCCCGATAAACATCCGAACTTATTTCATAATCAAAGTCGTACCGTAACCCCCTCATCCCATTTAAAATTTTTTCAAAATCGAGACCCCCCAGGTTTTGCATCACCCAAAACGTATCCTGGCCAAAAAAAATTTAGGGTGACCACACCGGCGACCAGTAAACCTATTCGTTTTGTTTATTGTTTTAAAAAGAAACTGCCCAGAATTGAGGTTGCGTGGGGGTATTTTCCCGGGGACACGATGTATCCCTGCCCCAAATACAGCCACTGGATCCAATCATTTGCATCTGACGTGACGGTTAATGGAAAACGTTCCGCTGCACGTATTGAAAAAAATTAACAAAAAAAGAAAGGCTTTTTTGAAAAACGCAAAAAAACGGTAACCTGTTTATTGAACATTAACATTATAAAGGAAGGCCGACAGGAAAAAAAAAATTTGCTAGCAAAAAATTCTCTACCACTTTATCACAAGAAAAATTTTACTAAACGGTTGGATAAAAAAGGAGGATTTTGGGATATTACCCCCCATATTGGTACAATCAGGGTTTCTTTTTCCCCAAATGATGGTACACAAAAAAATGATTAATGCTCCATCCGATCAGGTCAAAGGGGCCCCACAAAATGTCCCCCTCACTTAATTTGCAGGCAAACTGCATGGTTTGGGAAGGGGGAAAAGAAAATTTCGGGAAGGACGGTTTCCGATAAAAAAAAGTATCGCTATATCAGAAAACTTTAAAAAAATTCTTCAATACGATCTGCCCCAAACTAAACCCTTTCTGTCGTGTCTGCTCCGCCCCTGATGGCTCACTTATGAGAAAATTTTTAGACCCCCTAGGGAAATGAGGGGGAGAACATCTGGGGACCAAACCCTAAAATTCTTGAAAGCTAACAAAGACATTATAGCCCGCTAAGCTATTATTGAATAAACAAAAATGAATCATGACGGAAAAAGAATGAAAACGTATACAGGGTTGTTGTAAAAGGTTCTAAAAATTGATCGGTTGACCACGAAATAAAAAGGGGTTTGGGGAATTTGTTGGCGTGGATTGCCAAATCAAATGCCCTAAAATATTAAAAACAAATCGACGTGATGTCGTGAGAAAATTTAAAAGGATTCAAGAAAACTTTTGACTTGGACCTAATTTTTTGATGCCCCATCCCATCACGTGTTTCAAAACTAAAATGGTTGTTCTACTTAAAAAAATTGAAAAAAACTTTCGGAAACTTAAATTGTAAAACATTGTATGATATATAATAAGGTTTAAAAAAAACTTTGGAAAAAAAAAAAAAAAGAAAAAAAAAAAAAAAAAAGAAAAAAACTTTGGGAAAAAGAAAAAAAAAGGGGGTTTTTTATTGGTTTGACATTTTTTTTTTATATATTTTTTTAAATTAAACTTTGTTGTTGTTTTTTCATTTGTAGACAATAAAACAAAAAATAAACATTTTTTTTTTCATTAGAAATAAAAAATGATATTAATATTTTGGAAAGAATAAACATTTTTTGTTTTCTTATTTTTTTTTGATTTTTTTTTTATGGGCCCTTTTTTTTTAAAACTAAAATGCTAATAATAATAATAATAATAAAAAACAAAAGACTTTAAATTTTCTTTTTTTCAAAAAATTTGTCTAAATGAAACAAAATCGAAATTTAAAACATCAACCTATTTTTCTTAAAATTTTGAACTAATACATCGTTGATTTTCATCCTAATGCTGCAAAATATCAACCATAGGGACATTTTTACATCTTTCAATACAAAAAACAGTACCCACCCCGGGTTTTTTTGGATTGTAAACCGTTGTGTTATAAATACAACTTTCCCCTTTTCATCAATAAAGTTTTAAAAAGGTCCATATGTGCAGCTTGACCAAAAGTCAAAATTTGCCCGTTTGTCTTGATCAGTAGCCGCCATCAATTTATCGGAATTAATAATAAAAACCTGTGGGGATTTTTTACGGGGAATCGTCGAAAATAAACCCCTGGGGTTTTTTTGGTATATCCCCTGAAGCCCTTTTAAAGCTGAAATTTTCCATTCCGTCTTTCTAAATTTGGGGAATCGATCAGGATATTCCGACTTTTCCCCCTCAGAAAAATTCAATTCACTGTAGATATAACTTCCTTTTTGGGGAAACTGATCAAATTTTATCAGTCGTAGATCCCATTTACCTTATTAAAAAGCGGTCCTTCCGTCGGGAGAAGATCAAAACGTGAGGGGAAACGGGTTCCCAATTTAACTATCTATCGATTGTTGCGTTTGGTATAGGGGGTTTAGGGTAAAGTTGATAGGGCCCTCTTATTTATATCCCTGTAAATTTTGGTGAAGGGTTCCACGGTTTTTTTCATTTCCACTCAGTCCAAGAAAATTAAATTTATTTCAAAATTGTAAAAGGGTTTTTCTATAGTCAGTTGTACGCCCCGTTTCCCCCCTTCCAATCAAAAACGTTTAGGAATTTTTCCAAAAACAAATTTTGGTAAACACATGTTTTCCCTGTTGTATGGGAAACAAAACTCACTTGGGTATTTTTCTGTGGTACCCAAAATTTTTGCGTGCCAGAGCAATTGATGGACTGAGGTAACTTTTCTTACGTTAAGCTCACATAATTTTATTTTAAATTTTCAGTTTTCAGGGTTTTAAAAAAAAGAGTTTTCACGATGAAACTTGTTTAAACGACACCGTTCGAAGATTTGAAAATATGTCACGAAACGGGAAATAATCACCACTTGTTTTTTGGGGAAATTTTCTTGTTTTTAATCCCTTTATTTTTCACACGGGGATGGGGTTTCCTTTTCTCGCTGTACCCTTGAAAATAAAGCTGATTTTAAATTGGGTTTTTTCCCAAACTCCAAAAAACAAAGGGGTTTAATTATGGGTATATGCATTTGTTGCCGACGAAGAGTCTTTTGGTTATCAACTTCGCCGAACAGGGGAAAGTAGAAAAAAATTTACAAACGTGGTCATTTTCGAATCCCATCCCTCTTCTTCAAATTTTTTCCCCTTATCATGAAAAGCCCCAGAAGGGGTGACGATCCAGTCACGTTGACTTTTGGTCAGGTCCACGATATTGGGCAGTGGTTATACTGAATCCATTGACCCCTTTAAAAATTTAATCTGAGTGGGGTACGTTGAATAATCCATTTCCTTTAGAACATTCCAAAAAAACTTTTTGATAAGCCGGTTCAAAAAGTCGAATATGTCTAATGTCCTCTTCTTCCCTTGTTGAAGTCTTTATTTTGGGAAAAGGGGCTCTCCTTTTTTAAAAAATATTTTTACTTGGTGATGGTTTTCTTTTTTGAAAAATTGCTGAGAAAGCGACGTCATTTTAATCCACGGCGTAAACGTTGATTTGCTGATGTCTATTTTTGACCGTTGAGTGTGAAGAATTCACCCCCTCTGTAAACTTTTTGCCCCTTTTGCCCCTTCTTGAATTTGGGGGAGGGATTAAACCCCCCCAGAATTTTCCCAAAACCCTATCCTCTGAATGGCACCCCAAAAAAAAATTTCCCCATTTGGTTTTAAAACGTTCAAATCATCCAAATGCTAGAATATGTCGGACGAGTTCTACGAAAAATGAAGTGTAATTTTTTTTCACGTTGAAATGGTATCTTTTCTCCAGTGTCTTTTTTTATATCCCATGGGAAAACCCAAATTTTTTGTTTTGGAACGTGTGAGGGGGTTAAAGTGAAATCCCTTACCCTTTTAATCCCAGAGGTAGAGGACTCACTTTGTGGCCTTCGTTCCCACTAATTGATTTTGAACAATGCACCAGTACCCTAACCATAAAACCCCTTGTTGACATCCCCGGTAAAAGCCTACGCTTTCAGAACGGGCATCCTTTTTCCCACATCGTATATAGCTCGTCGAAAAAGAATAAAGCGCCCCTCTCAATTTAACAACAGACCGTTGTATTTATCCCGGTATTCAATGTTTTGTTTTCCCCTCTGGAATTTCTTCAAAAGTTTTCACTTTTCCGCACCGACCGGAAAAACCGGGGCCTTTTCATATGACTGTTGATTACCATCACTGCTAAACAATTGTTTTATCCGGATATTATACCAAAAAAGGGGTGAATTTCATGGGAATCCTGGTTACCATTTTTTCGCAGTCGCGTTTTAAGAGGTGTTTTCGGGGACATGGAAGAGAAATTTTAGGCAGTGTTAGTAAAACTGTGGGCAAGCCACATGTTTTTTTTTGATCAGTTACCCAAAGTTGAATTTTTTAAGGATAACCTAACCCTTAACAAAACCGGGACTCCGTCTTTCCTCCTTTCCGTTTCGAATCACCCTCTATCCTGATAGATCTCGGATTTTTGAACCTTTTAAAATTCTTTCTCGTAATAACCTTTAATTTCTTCCCCCGAATAATCTTTTATTGTATAAATGGTATTTACGTCCATTTTTGAAAATTTAATATTTTTAACGTGGCAGATAATTTCAACATTAATCGTTTTTCGGCCCCCGTCTTTATCTCCTACTTGAATGGAATTTTACGTGATTTTGATACGAAACAGGTTTTCCAAACCTTTTTTTTTCACCTTCCTTCAATGGTTTTATTTTTTAATGAGCGATGAAGAGTTATTTTAACTGTTTACTAATTTTGGGCAAAACGTTAACGTATTAAGGTATTTTTTCCAAAATCCCCCTCCGTTTTAGGCGATTGAACCCTCAACAATAGACTTTCTTCCCGTTTGTTGTAAAAAATATACCATCTTTTTTTAGATTTAAACAGACGGAAACCCCAACCCTTTTTCTGTGGTTATTATAGGTTTTCTGACATTTGAAACATTTTTTCTTCCCCGCATTTCCAGATTTGTTTTGGAAAACCGGCGTATTTAAAAACATCAAAACTCAAAAAACTTTTAAATTTTGTACTTTTATATTTTAGATAATTACCAAATCCAATTTAATTATCCCTCTACCCAGAAACTGTTTTTTTGATTTTTTGGGTGGGTTTTGTAAATTTTAATATCTTGACTCTGGAAAACTTATTTGTGTAGTTTAAATCATTTGCCATCTTTTTTGGTACATACAACTTTTCAATACTACAAACCGCTTTGGCGGGCCACATCATCAATTTCTTTAAATAATCAACACAATTCGATAGGGCCATCTTAACGTCTCAGTGATTCAATGAAAAGTAATATCCTAAATTTAATAACAATGTTTTATTAACCCAATCAAAAGAAAAAACCCTTTTTAATAAATAGACACAAATAAATAATGAACAAGATAACATTTATTCTTTCTCTCACTTTTTCTGTCCAACATATGTTTATTTAATGCAAAGGAAAAACATTTACTGTAACGTTTTGGTTCTGTTTGTTTGTTTTGTGTATTGCTAAAGACAAACTTTGCAGGCATAACGTTGTACAAAATCAAACATACAGATAAGTTTGAAATCAGAATAGATATTGCAGTTTGCAGAATCACATTTTTGAATAAGTTAGAAGATAATTATGGTATTGATTGAGAAAACGTAACTGAGGATAAATTGTTGTTGCTAATCAATCTTCTCTAAACCTTGTATAGATTAAATTAAGGTGGTAGCTAATAAACTAAGATGGTATATTGCTATTGGTTAAAAATGTTAAAACTCAATAAATAATAACAAAGTTGTTTTCTTATTTATTTATTAATTTGTTTCTACTATTTAACACACGTCATAAAGTACGCCTCTGTTCGGTTCTGTTTTGCTGTTTTCGTATGCATATCGACATATTGGTCAAACAATGAGTTTGTATCATATATAGTTGGGACTGACAGTGATAATATTTATTATCACTGGCCGAAATCTTCCCAATCAGTAACGACACTTCTCCCTATTTGCATTTCAATGTGGTCTTTCAACGCTTTAAAATATATCTGCTGCACTTTTCTGCCAGAGACGTCATCTTTGTTACATTGATGTTGAGGGCTGAGACGGATGCTGGATGTCTTTCCCATAACAATGGCGATTAGCCAATTCTGTAACTTTGTTTAAGATACGTGATGCAAATATCGATTGAATGGATGAAACTTCAATTCCTTACTATTTACACTATCTATAGAATCATACATTTCTCCTGTTGAGGGTCTTGTCCTGAGTCTGCGGTATTTCACTCCGTAACATGCTACTCTTAACAGTTTGAAAACTTCCTGTTATATAAATTAGTAAAATTATTATGTTTTAATTTAGTTTTAGTTTGCCCCATTTGTTGAAATTGTTAAAGGAAAAGATTATGAAAATAAATTTCAGTCGGCTTGCGTTCTGACAGCTCTAAATACAGCGGGGTCTGTGTCAGCACTTACATCCCAGAAATCAACATAGACGACCAGTTTGTTCCAGAAGCTACGTCAACGTCACGTTTCATCTTCTTTCCAGCATCTCCAAATGGCATAACATTGTAGCGTATTTAATATTTTATTTTATTTATTTGTTTTCCTTCAAGTGTGCGTATTCAAACAAATTTGAATCGATACAAAGATCAGAATATATGTCCAACTCCACCTCTAATACAACTGCAACATGGTGATTACAGGTGTCATCTCTACACCAATGCCGTTCCCACTCATTTCGCTTAGAATTGGTACCGCGAGGATTGATACTTAATCCTTATCTTACGCTGAATTATACCTTCGGTTTTTAACGTACATTTTACTATTAAACGGTTCGTATACGCTTTCTTCCACCATCAAATGAACAGTCGGGGTCCCTTACTCAATCCAAGTGGATTTTCCTGATGTAATATACATGTATTTCATGACGACTTTAGCCATATCAAATGATGGTATTGACGAATATGTTGGTAAAGACGTGTTTATACCGTCATGATGATTATATGGACAATCCGGTTCATACCACTAAGTATGCCGAGTTCTACGTTTTGGGTGTAGAGCAGCTTTTGAGGACACTTATTGTATCATTGATCGTTGGCTCTGTTGAGATACCAGTTACCCTTAGCCTTTACTGCTGTAACTTTTGAGGGACACTGGCCACCATCTTTTGCGTGTAATCATTCACTCTATCCATTGATGCCCAGTTACTCCATATCCTTTACGGCTTAACTTTTTGGGACACACAATATCCTCATTAATCATTCCTCTATCCAGATACCCGTTACCCTTAGCCTTTACGGCTTAACTTTTTTAAGGGACACACAATACCTTTATTTATCTTTATGACTAACCTTGTATGGACACACACTTCTTTATCTTAAAGGATTATTTTTTGAGGACACACAATACCCTCATTATCTTAAGGATTAAATTTTTGAGAACTTTACAATACCCCATTATCTTATTCTGTATTGTGTCCCAATCAGACCTATACGTCTACTAATAAGCCCTTGAACGATGAGTTATGAAATCTGGTCTAGCACTTAGCCTTACCATGTACCATAGGACTGCAGTTACACCCCTCCACAACAAACAAAAAGCAATTGGGGTTTTTGTGAAAGATCTGTAGCCTTTTTTCCATTGTACGTCATTTCGATCATTTGCGCACGATACTGAGAACAATGCAAATGGAACAGTAAGTCTACATAACTCTAGTTTCAAAAAGTCTTTATTCGACGCACCTTAAATAGAAACACGATTGAGGGGATGTTTAGAAGTCCTATTTGGAAGGAAGACCGTGGTGTTACATTAATACCATGTGTTGCAAATTTATTTGATGACATTGTGTTCATATTGGTCGATGGCCAACTATGAACACACCATTACTGGAAACGTAGATATAAATACGTAAGTAAGAAGGGCTGTGCACAAACTATCATCTCGGAATAAATCTGCCAGATAAAATTTGTCAAGATCTTTTATACAACATTATTCATATTTAGACTAAGTCGAAACTTTCCAGTGATGTTGGTGCAGTGTTTATTTGTCTCCTAGTCTATCATATCTATCGGTCTATAAAACAACCCGCTGGTGCAGTCATTAACAATGTATAATCTGCAAGGTTTCAGCAGTAATCACAAGATTCTGGTGAAATCATAATGGTCATGTCCGAAACTGGGCAAACGTCAACGTCTGTGTAGGCCTAACTTTATAATTATTTAAACATGTTCATATACTCCAGGTTTAATGGCGAGATATCATTGAAACCTTTAGTCTTTGAATTGTTTACAGAATTGAAAAATGTTTAGCATGGCAGAAAGGCTACTCCAATGTTAATTTTACGATGCTCATGGACTTGGAGCCTCTAGACGTTAAGCAACGTAGTCCCATACTGTGGCTGAGTCTCTGGACATATTCCGCGCCCTAGGCCACAGAACTGGGTTAGCAAAGGTAGGAAGTTATCTGCAAAATTGAACTTGAGATATCCACCCTCAATATTTCCATAAAATAGTCAATGTTAACTATTCGGCCTGATTGATTCGTGCTTCGTGAAAGCAGGCTAGCTCCTAGTTATAATTCACACATTTTAGCACATGATACCAACATTTACTCCTGAACAATTTTTTAAAGTGGATCCATTTGGTGATTTTCTCTCTAGAACGATAGGGAAAACAGCTGTGGGGCCATGAAAGATCGCATGATCACGTTGACGTTACACATAATAGTACGTACATGTAGATGTCACTGACGTTTAGAACTTTGAAATCATTTTTGAAAAGAGCAAAATTAATCCAAAATATTCTGTTTTTGTTTGTGCACAAGAAATGTTGTTACCTAGAAATTATAGTTACTGAAAACGTTACATACCTGCTCAATGTATAGTTAATAATGTACAGTTTATATTGTCTTGTACCATGGAGCTGAAACGAGCAGACGAGCAATGCTGTGCGACAACGCCCCCAACTCGCGTACACATGCGGCATGGCATGCCCACCCACACCATCGACACACACGGCAGACAGGGCGGGCACAATACATCAGAGGGATACAGGGCGATCCGGAACTTTGGGAAAGCAGGGTTTTTTAATGTACACGTAATCGCTATGCATGTGAGAATGTGCTACGCATGTAATTAAATGACCGCTAGTGACCATTATGTGTGATCCACTGGCAAAGGCCATGATGTCCAAGTTTGGCCAATACGCCATACGAAATGTGGGAGAAGCATTTTGTAAATATTCGGTAAATGACCACTTCTGCCACTGGGTGACCGTTGGTCGAAATTTATGAACAACGCTTCAATGGCGCATTTATTCCTCCATGATTTGACCAGATTTGTTTGAAATCGACTGAATAGTTTTAGACTATTTGACCAAAGAAAGAAAGAAAGAAGAAAGAAAGAATCTGTTTGAATATAATATATCAGCGTGCTACGCACGGCTGATAAAAACCGCACTGGACTAACAAGTTAGATTGCATGCATCCCCTTTAATAACCACTTCCTTTGACTCCATTGACTGAGCGTTTGCAGTCATACATATTTTTATGTTATTCATTTCCTAAACTTTTATTCACCTCCTTATTTTTCTCGTTACTCTCCTGTCAGATAATCATTGGCAATCCACTGCGCCATCATCAAACCAATCTTCGTAACCGTGCTGTTTCCGCAGCATTCGAAGTCAATCTGCAGCTGGTCTATCTCGGATTTGGCCGTTGCCCTACTCTTCTTCAATTCAAACGAAAATAATCAACAATGTCAACAATAGCCTGTGAAGAAGGGGCGCGTTTCTTCGCTTACCCTAACCAGAAACTTGTTTCTGACCTCATATTCTTGACCAGAAACAAGACAGCATAGCTACGCGAAAACGCTAACGCTAACCATGTGAAAATTGTTTGCAGTTTGCGACGTGTTCAATCATCAACACGTTTCTCAAAATATACGGTGTAATTCAAATTTTTGTAAAATAGAACTTACACATGAGTGCTAGTAGATTAAAAGATATACCTGGTATACGAACAATCATTTCATCGTGTTTTAACCAAATAATTAACAAAACTTTCGTTGCACTTTTATAATCCGCCATCTTGAAACCAAACGTAACCGATCACAAACTTCGGTTCATGTTTGAATTCAGAACAATGACGGTATCGCAGCACAACTGTAGACTCGCCGAAACGATTAACCAATGACCGAAGCCCAAACATGTTTCTAGGTTACGGTTATCGCGAAACGAGCCCTGCCTTCACCTTTTGAGGCTGTATTACCCACAGATACCAGCCGCACGCGGCTCTGCCATGTTATTATTCTCTAGATTCCTCTTTGACTGCTTGCGCGTGCAATATCTCCAGCTGATATTTGTATAGACAGCCTTCACTACGCGCGCGCAGTAAGAGATCATTCACCGCAAGCCTCCAAGCGTGACGGTACGGCAGATTTTTGGCACAACTAGTCGTATCCAATGAATGCCCCTAATGGTATGCCGAGTCTGTCTCTATTATATCCTTGAGACGAAAAAAACAGCTGGGAGCAATCCCAACAACAACATGAAAGCTCAACCATTTTGTGGTCAGTCAGTGCGCCTTAATTTCTGAAAATGCTTCCTATTCGCTCAAGTGCACATCGTAGCCCTCTAGCGGTGGGTAATTCAATCGCAGTGTCTGTGATGAGTAGCCACTTATGCGATCGTGTTGGGCGTTGTACACGCATAACTTTTATGCGCGCGCACGTACAGTATGTTACTACTACTTGCGTGTACTTCTGCCAGCCAATGATCGCTGGAGATATTCCCGCATACGCACATCAGCCTGTATGAAAAACGCCACGAAACGCGACGCACTATCGCTGCCCTTTCGCCCGCATAGTGGCCCAACAACATATGCCCCCAAACAGCTCATGCACGGTGCGAATAAGGTGCGTTTGAGTAGCCCTTCGGATCGTTACCCATGTCTGACCTTCCGGAGCGTTTGAGTAACCTGGGTGGCCTCAAGTAACACTGCTCGCGAAGCTGGGGCGCGACCCTAACCAGAAACTTGTTTCTGACGTCATATTCTTGACCAGAAACAAGACAGCATAGCTACGCGAAAACGCGAACCGTGTACCAGAAAATTGTTGTTTTCAGTTTGTGATGTGTTCAATCATCAACGTTTCTCAAAAATATGCAGTTGTAATGGAAAATTTTGGCAAAATAGAGACAAGTTTTTGACATACATTTTCAACCCTTAAAGGACCACAGAAATAGAGACGTAAATGCCAAGTGGAGATACTAAAATATAGCATTTTAATGATTAAAAAAAAATAATAATAATATTAATAATGTAAAAAAAAAAAAAAAATAATAATAATAAGTATCAAGTAAAAGGAAGGGGATGATGAAGGTGTAGTTAAGGAAGAAATACAAAGCAAAAGGGTTAAGGCGGGAAGGCTGCGAAAGTAGTAAAGGTACAGATGACGAGAGTCAGGCAGTTTGACACATCAAAATCGCCTATTCAGTACAAATCAACGTCAATTATTTCCAAAGAGATTGGACGGGGAAATGTGACAACTGCACCAAGTGCGGCCCAGAGTCAGCAGAGAGGGGCGAAGGAATTTCTGGGGTGGTCTTTGGGATCAGCCTGGTGATCATAACAGACAAGCTTGAGAATGGTTAGCCGACGTGAAAGACGAGTTAAAGAATGTACAACAACAAGAGGGATTTCAGATTGATGTGAGAAACAGGTGAAGAAACAGTTGAGGAGAAAGAGTGCCGAATTAGCCCGGGACCAGACCAAGTGCGGATACTGGCTAAAGAACTCGTAGTCTTCATGAAAGAATAACCAGCAGCTGCCGCAATGCCGCGCTTTTAGTGCGCGTGCAATTCCGACGTGGATGAGCTGAGAAGCTGAAGAACGGTTCTCATCATGAAGGACATTAAGAAGGGTAACGTTGCAAGTAACTATCGACCTATTACACGTTCTACCCATGATGTATAAACTTCTGACCGGTATCATTGCGAGAAGATCTGTATAGTCACATATGAAGATCGGCAGTTATTTCCAGATGAGCAGAAAGGTTGCAAAGAAGCGGTCAAGAGGAACGAAAGACCAACTCATCATTGATGAATGACGGTGCTAAAGCGACTGAGGAACAGGAAAACTAATCTGTGCCATGGCATGGATAGATTACAAGAAGGCATACGACATGGTATCACACCTCGTGGATTATGGAATGTTTGGATATGATAAAGGGGCAGCTGATGCGGGTGAAATGTCTCCTAGGTGAGAGCATGAACAGACATGGAGAACAAATCTGATGGCCAGTGATGAATGCTTGGTTAAGGTGAAACATCAGATGAGGTATTTTCGGGCGATTCTTCGTCTCGCACTGTTGTTTGTTTTGGCGCTGTTCCTTTGACGATGATTTTGCGGAAGGATTAATGCGGTTATGAGATGACGAAGGGATGGATCCAGGATTAATGATCTTTCTTCATGGACGACCTGGAAGTTGTTTGCGAAGAACGAAAGAGATCGATTCCTTGGTGCAGACTATTTGGTACGGATCTTCAGCGATGACATCAGCATGAAGTTTGGTCTGGAGAAATGTGTGCGATGACCACAGAGAGAGGGTAAAGGGAATACATTCAGGATGGAATTGCCTTTACCAGATGTGGCACACTAATTGGTAGGGCGTTGGGTGAAGAAGAGTTATGGTATCCTTGGAGTGCTTGAAGCAGATCATGTACTGCATTGAGGAATCAAAGAGAGAGACTTAAGAAAGAGTATATAAGACGAGTGAAGAAGTGTTTGGGAAGTCCAAGTTGAATGGAGGAATATGATGAAAGGAGTGATCAACACTTGGGCTGTAAAGTTGCCTAATGAGATACAGTGGGGAATTGTCGAGTGGACTGCAAGGCAGATCTAGATGTTGCCTGACAGGAAAACGAGGAAAGTGATGACGATATACGGTGTTACATCCACGGTCCGAATGTCAGCAGACTCTATCTACCGAGGTCAGAGGGCGGAAGAGGGTTACTTAGTGTTATCAGACAGCGTTAAGCAGACGAGGAAAGGAGCTGCAGGTGTCATGTAAGAAGTACTCGGGAAAAGTTGTTGGAGGTTGCGCAGAACACCATTGAAAGGCAGATTGAATTAGGTCCAAAGGAGTATAAGAATCAAAGAAGAGAAGAAACACAGATGTACAGAAAAACCACTTCACGGCCGATTCACTGAGGATGTACTGAAGAAGTGGCAAGTAGCAAGACTTGGGAATTGGTTGAGGAGAGGAGAACTAAAGAAAGAAACTGAGGGTCTAGTTGATTATCAGCGCAAGACCAGTCTCTATGACAGATGAATGTGATGAAGGCAAGGATCGAGAAGTCAGATGTCTCTCGGCTGTACCCAGAGATGTTACCAATACAGCGGCGTGAGGAGACTGTGTTCACATTGTCAGCGAATGCAGGAGCAGCTCAGACAGAGTACAAAGGCAGACACACGAAACAAAGTTGGGCTACAAGGTGATCCATTGGGATCTGTAAGAAGTACGAGTGTCAAAGGGGCAATCAAGTGGTACGACCGTAATAAAAGGAAAAGGTTGAAGCAACGGATCATGCGTCAAGATTCTCTGAGACTTCAACATCCAGACTAGAATCATGTTATATAGAACATAGACGGCCGGATATGTTGTTGTCTTGGATAAACATGCAAAGATGTGTCATCTTATTGATATAGCTGTGCCGGGTGATAGTAGAGTAACTTCAGAGGGAAGGAGAAGGTAGAAACATCAGGATTTAAGGAGAGAGGAACTCCGAGCTGTGGCAAGTCAAGGTGAAGGTTATTCCTGTGGTAGTGGTGAGCACTGGGTACAATCCCGAAGTGCGTTGGAGGGAACGTCTCAATGAGATAGGAACATGACCTGGTAGAGTAGAATTACCACAGAGAGGCTGGCACCCCTTGGGACAGCAAGGTTCTGCTGAAGACACTCGAGATCTAAGGCTACGGACGTAGCTTGACCTCGAGGATGTGACAACCGGCAGAAAGGAAAACAAGATCTTTCTTTTCATGCCAGTTAACGCGAAATAATAATAATAATAATAATAATAATAATAATAATAATAATAATAATAATAATAATAATAATAATAATAATAAATAATAATAATAATAATAATAATAATAATAATAATAATAATAATAATAATAATAATAATAATAATAATAATAAATAATAATAATAATAATAATAATAATAATAATAATAATAATAATAATAATAATATATGTGCCAGACCTATATACCGCGCACATGTCTACCAAACTGGTGCTCAAGGCGCATTACCGGTACATTATTACCCTGCTCATCAGGATCATAAATCATTCCTGAAACCATCTCAAACTCCCTGGGGAGTATACAGCTCAATTATGCTGCCATTTCAGCGCATATGGGCTAATCAAACACATTAACCAACTCTGCCCTCACAGGTACCCATTTTACCCTGGGTGAGAGAGAAGCAACTATATATATGCTAAAGTGTCTTGCTCCCAGGACTACGCCAAGTACCCCGGTCGCGGTTGGGATTCAGACACAATTCTGACGACTTCCCCGCCATCAGAACACAAATCCGACGCACTAAACCGCCTCGACCATGGCACCATGGCCTCATTGATTTAGTGAGCTACTTATAATCGGTAGTGTTTCTTCCGAGGGATGTCAGGCGCCTCTCTGCGTGGGCGTCATTTAAAGAAGAAGGCTTCTTGGACTTGCCTGTTAGCCAAGTACATATACAACAGCAGACGCGTTCATCCACATGCCTGCTGCTATATATTGCCCACGCTGGAAAAATAATATAGAAATGGCTGAGATCGTCGTCATATAAAATTGTTATACTTTACTGAGGTAATAAGTAACTAATAAAATAATCTAATGTGTACTTTCGTTCACCAAACTGCATATCTTTGTGAAGAAACTCGATCAGTTAGTGACCCAAACTCAGTTGAAAAAATCAAAAATATCAAAATATGAAGGTCGCTTAAAAAAGCACCGGTGGTGTTCATTGCCGCCGACCGGAAAATCTAGTCACGGTTTTCATCATGAAACCTCTACAAAAGTTGTAAAAATTTATGTTTTTTAGTCTAGCGTTGGTAGTGTATATAGTGAATTACGCCGTATATTTATTGTTAACGATGTCCAAACCCAACATGGCGGCGCAACACAGTAATACACATGCAGATCGGACATGTCGGATCTGACTTGACGTTAGTTCGTCGTCTGTTCTCGCCGTTTTAACGAAGCATCGCTTCGTTGCTTTTGCCTAAACACTGAAGCGGATTCACAGGCTCTTTATTTTCGTTGAGATCGAAGTTTTCTTTGTGTCTGCATTTCAGTGTCTGACATCCCAAATTCTGCGAAGGGCTCGCTCGAAGTCTTCAGCCGTAAAATGATCGCCACATATCACGCTGGTTGGATTATTCAACCATTTTGCCCTCGTCACGCAATTTCTTTGTGGCCCAAATTGTCTGTAGCTGCACTGATGCTTGAGCTTACGCGTTGCTGTTGAGATTGGTTCCCAGCTGTTTTTATCGTCTCAAGGACATAATAGAGACAGACCCGGGCATACCATCTATGGATTCATTGGATACGACGTTGCCAAAGATCTTTAGGGAACCTGGAAAACACTCCTTCCTGAGTATTCACAGCCTGCTACACATCTTAGGCATGATGTATATTTTCGAAATTTAGGATGAAAATATGTATACCATATATTGGAGTTGAAAAACCCTCAGAACACTACCACACACAAACAAATAGCTGTGCGTTGCCAGGAATCGTTCTTTAACTGACGTCACGGTACGTGATGCATTACATCACTAATTGTAATAAAGGGGGAGGGGTCTTGTGGTGGCATAAACTCCAAAATGAACAAAAAACTTCAATTATAGAAAAAACTAACAAATACTTGTTTATTATCAAAACACATTTATTAAGAGCCTTTAATGTTTTTTTCTGTGATCATTTAATATAGAGGCAGGGAAATTATTACAGTCCCATTTATTAACTAATAAACCAAAAACATGTTTCGTATTGGTAATTTTTATACATTTGGGAGTATTTGTGTTTTACACAATTGTTTACAGGTACTCCTTATACTCCTCAGGGAGCTGAGGAATACATAGCACAGTGACAGGAATAATAGCGCATAGAGACTTTTATCTGGGTATTACGCGTTATACAGGCTTTCTTTAGTATAATTTAAAGAATTTCAGTTTCCGTATCCCGGGTCCCAAAATAACAAACGCCCTCTTACCTTGTATTGTTCCATTGCCGTGGTCAGCCCACGGTGGAAGGGAAAATTTGGGTATGATACCGATGGGCGGTACATCCCTGCGAAATACGATATTGAGAACGACTAGGAGGAGGTAGGGGGAAGGAGCGACAGTCTCTGTCTGTAGACGAAGGAAATAGTATACAAATATTGACTGCTCTGGTGGTAGTAAACTATCCTCCTCGGATGATCCTGGGACGTTCTTATCCCTCGGGTTAGCCTCGGAAAAAAGAACGCTCCGGGATCACCTCAGGGATACTGCCCCGTCAATCAATATTTTTCCCTCATCCATGATACCATGCAGCTGATGGAAGGTTGCCTGGGCTAGTTCATTGGTTGGTTAGGCTAGTACTTTGCGGCCGTTGCGTAGTATTTTCTTGTTTGTGTGGCATAGTAAAAAGGTGCGAACATCATGTGACACTCTCACCAATCCAAGAAGTACCCTTATGAGATGTTATCGGAACATATTACCAGCAATGTAAAAGGCAATATGTCAATTTCACGTGATATTTTCATATAATAAAGTTTTGTAAAATTACGGCAAAAAAGTTGGAACGTATACTAGTTAGTTTTTTTTATATTTATTTTGGGGGGATGGGGTGTACATGTGCTAGTGACCCACCTCACTCCCTACTACTCATGTCTACCTGTGCTCTCCATAGACATTTTTTGTCTTTCCAAAGGGAATCCTGTGGTTACTTGTGTCAAGCCATTATTTTCAAACGGATCTGCAGACTAAGAAATACCAAAGACTTCAAAAGATAACAGCCTCAGTCTCCCGGGGACATCAGACATACTGATCAGAAACGTCGAGTTAGAACCCAGTTCTTTTCAGAACAATTACTACTCAATAAAAAAATTTCACATGGTGTCACCAATTAGTCTTACTTGTCCTTCACCATGCAAAGCTACAAGTTTTACCTAATTTCATGTCTATTGCAAGTATCCCCATGATGGTTATCAAAAAGTAGTGAGGGTTGTTGGGGCTACCGGGATGTTCCAACACAGTGCTACTTCTGTCACGCATCATGGATGTCATCCGACTTTTTTGGACCTAATGGACATTATAAGGTATTTTCATATCACCAGTAAACTAGTTTGCAAAATATGATGCCGATCTAAGTTTTGACAACGTATTCAATATTTTACCCTTGCAATTAAATTTGTTTCCATATTGGTGAACTTTCGTATAAGCTATTTTGCTTTATCCATCTTTGCACATAATCCAAGTCAAATGGCTACCTCTTGCCTTTTTGATCTAGAACTTTTTTCATCAATTTTCAAGTTTAAATAGCTACAAATAGCTACAAAATTGCAGGTCGAGGTGGTGAGCTAATTTGGTATCAAAATGTTGCTGAAAGGTTCCCCTTCGGGAAATATGAGATTGGGTGGGAATCAGCGGAATTTCTAGGTTTCACCTAGCTGAATTTTTAAACCAAATTCTCAGTTTTTGCTGATGAAATCAAAAGCTAATTTACAATCGACTTTTTAGGAATATAGATCACTGGTTTACGTTAATTTACATGACGATAGCTTCAGTAAAAAGCCCCTTGACAATTTTAAATTACCAAAAACCCGCTTTTCAAAAAATTCTCAGTTTTTGAGATTGTAAATATAATTTGACTTTAATTGTTATAAAATATATAGTCGTAGGAATCTTAGCAACTAAAATAAAAGAAATAAAATCTGGAAAATACAAATGCCCTTTTGGCGCACTTTGGTTCGCCCTAGCCCACTGTGCAACGGCAGGAGCGTTAAAGGTTTTCAAAAACGAAGAACTTGGTTCGACGAAAATGGCGCCTACCTCCGATTGAGATCAACTGCTTTGGCAAAGCTTCCACCGGCCAGGTCGATTTACAACGGGACATCGCCGATTATGAGCATCAGAGGGAGAATTGCCATCGTAACCCCCCACTGATTTTACCTGGATAACATTTGAGAATAAAGTAACTGTTTGTCTTTTAAGGTTAATATACCACCCCGTACCCACAACAAATTCAAATTAACTCTATCAAATAACGAGATGGAAGTATAATGTTAGGCCTACTGATTGACGGGGTTTTTTGAATAAAGAGTTCAAGTACAAACATATTTCTGAACTATGTTTTTAGTAGGAGTGGTATATTGCCCCTAAAGTAAGCCTATTTGTTTGTATGGCAATAGTCTGAAAAAATCGAACCCAAACAATGACATTTCACAAAAGAACGACAGGCTACAGTAATTGTTATTTTCATAATCATTTTTTAGAGCATAACGTACTGTTATTATGATCTTAACACTATGTGGTTTTGTCAAAAAATTTTTCCCAGTGTGCCAGTTAGCAGAAACTCCCCATGGGGTGGGAAAACTGACGTTGGGGACCCTTTCTCAAGCGCTTCAACGAACACATCGTCAATATGTTAGTACGCTACAACAACACCAAAATAAGTTTTTTATAATTTGTTAATTAAATAATCTAGTAATTACCAATGTTCCCCTTTCCCAAACAGTTGTTAGCACCTTGTCCTCTATACGGATCTTGATATACAGTCCCCTCACAATGATAGTCAGTCCGCAACGGCGCACATCAGTGTATAAACCACAGCACAGTGCTCAACCTCCCGTCGCCCAGTCTCAGTAAATTTGTATTGGCAAAATGCCAAGTTTTTCTTTTTACCATAAAAAAATAATAATGGCCCCACTTTAA
>CM055822.1:34512774-34543818 GCA_029582265.1 Zoroaster sp. YZ-2022
TAAAGTAAGGGTAACCGAAAAAAGTTATTTTTTTATTGTTTTCCCAAAACCCAAAGATGCCTGGGAGTCATTGATATCCAAAGTGGACCATTCCACATATTTTAAAAGGGGGTGTCATTTCCCAGATTTTATTTTTTTTTTCGGGGCTGAAAAAAAATTCGATATGTTTGTGCAAAAAATCAACCATTCATTTTTAAAAAAAGACCCCCCAATCAAACCTTAGATAAGGGGAAACCCATTGTTCAGATCGGGTGTGTTTTTGGGATGTTTACAGCCAGTGCCAGGATATCCCCCACCCCCCAGACAGAGGTGGGGTTGTGTTAAAAGATGGAGAAAAGTAACGGTTTTTACTTTGAATTATACAGGAGAGATACCGGATGTAGGCCTGATGTGAGCCGGGTTTCCCTCCCCCTTACAGAAAAGAGTTGCCGAAAGCTGCCCGTTCCCCCAAACGGGAAAGTTTCCCCGGAGTTTGGGGGCTGTTTTTTCCGGTTAGTACAACCGTGCTTTTGCTTTTTTTGGGGCGGTTGGCTTTGCCCCCCGTTGTTTGGGGTTTGCCGGCCAGTTTGGGCGTTTCCCGTTTCGCCAGGTTGTTTAAAGCTTTTTAAAGTTTTTTGATTGTTAATAATTTTTCATATTTTATTCTTCATGTATAATGCTTAAATTCATCTTCTTTAAACAATTTCGTTATAATATATAAATAAATTTTAACAAAATTAATGCATAATTTTTATTCAAATCAGTCAATTACCATAGTCCAAAGAGTTTTTACAGAAAGACTACATATGTTGAATTATGTATGAAATTTTTGAAATAACACAAATATTAAATTTTATGTATTATATTAAACTCAATATTAATTTTTGGCAAAATGAAACTATATAAAAAAAAAGAACAGAAGTTCATCCCTTTTTGCCCCTTTAATGTATAGCAGAATCAATATTTTTCAGGCCAAAGTCCAAAAAGTTTAAATGAACCAAATTTTTTAATTGCTACCAAAGTGTTTTTTGAACCAACCAATTTTTTTTTTCATCATGAAAAAAATTTCACCCTATAATGCAGAATAAATAAACAACCTGATGGTCAACTTTTTACAACCGGATCTGATGAGTATAGTGAGGAAATATATTTATAAATGTACGGGTTTAAACCATGATGATTTTCCCCTCATACCCAAATAATTTAAGTTGTTTTTTGTGTAACCCATTTATTGAATTACAGACAAAAGCAAGCGAAATTGATCCCTTAGCGCAGTGCACATAATTTGATTGATTATGAAATACTATCACTGTATGGGGTAGTGTGTAACTTGACACGGTCCAGGCCAATCATTGGACATTCAGGTCTTTATGCCTCTGGTGCTCTAAATTGAATGAAGAAACAGATCACAGTATGCAGTTTTCAATGGAAGAGGAAATTTAAACAAGGATGGAGGATTTTTGAGGGAAGATGATTGTATTTTTTCAATTTTTGAACTGCGAATGTTTTTATTTCAGGGAATGTTTTATTTGGGAGTGTCGGCGAGGGTTACCCATCAACTCAAGCCCGGTGTTGCCAGCAGCAGGGGGGGGTTGACCCCCCGGGGGACACTTGTTCCTTGGCGGTACTTAACCATAATTGCTTCGCCCTTGGGAGGGGACGATGTGGGGTCCCGGGGTTTAAAGACGGTGATTGTCGTGGGGTGGTTCAGCGACTGAACTCAAGTTCTGGGCAGCAGAGGGGGTTTCGGGCCCGGCGGGACACCTTTTCCGGAAACAAATTTTTTTTCCACCCGGGGGTTAAAAGGGGCACCGGGGCAAAATGGTTTGCCTCTGCGCAGAAAGGCAGAATTGAGTTATACCCCCCGGGGCGAGATGGTTTCAGGTGATTTTTGAGCCATGGTTTGAGCAGGGGTAAAATTTAAGCCCACTTATTGGTGGATAACCCTTTTTAAATTTCCCCTTATTATTATTATTAAGAATTGCATTGGGTTTTAGTTGCAAAAAAGAAAAGTTTAATGCCTTGAAGATTATCGTAAACCATTGAATTTTTTAAACCCGAGTGCAAATTTTTTTCTTTTTAAATGGTGTTCATTATTTTTTCTATTCAGGTATTGTAATGATTTCAAAAACTACATTGGGGAATATATGGAAATTTAGGAAAAAACTGAATGATGATTGAAAACAACACAGAAGAACTGTAAAATACCCGATGGCTCAAAAATATTATAATCCAAGATGGATAAAAGAAGTTAAAGACAAACCATTATCATTATATTTAAGAACCATCATCAGGAGGTTCCTTTTCGAAAATCTAAAATTTTGGGGGGAAATCATAGAAAAATGTACCCATGTAATTTTTTCAAAAAATATAAAGAATTTAAATTTAAATTGGTGAAGGAGAAAATTGGTTTTTTAATATTTGTCTCCTTTTTGAATAAAAGAATTTTATGATGATGTGCTACTGTGACAAAAATTGATGACAACCCGCCCCTATCTCCTGTAAGAAAATTTTAAATTTTCCAAAAGATTATATCTTCTGTTGAAAATATACTGACATAAATAAATTTAAATTGATTGTTCATTTAAATGGTTGTATTATTATCTTTTTATTGTTTTTTAATTATTTCAAAAAAGTTATTGAATATGAAAAATAATATTTTAGCTAAAAACAAAAGATGATTATATTTGATTTTAAAAAAATGATTCCCCCTTCACAATCAAAAAGTAAACCCCGGGAAATTTGCCCCAATACAAGCAAATTATTATCCACCAAAGTGTCAGATATGATAGCTACTGTAGTTTTATTTACTAACCTACGTTAGATGCAAAACTGATGTTTTCAGAAAGTTTTTAGATCAACATGTATGCGCAAATTACAGCACAAAATTGAAATTGCTTTTGCAAGTTTTATATTTGCAAGTTTTAAAATTTAGATCGGCAAAAAAAAATCGCAAGAGCCCAATTTTTATTTTGAACCCCCGAAACCAGGGCTGTCTTGTCTGCGTTGAACAAATTTTTTTTGAACCCCCCGGGCGTTTGTTTGGGCAAAACTGCTGGTTTTTCGGCGTTTTTGGCGTTGGGGTTGTGGCAAACTTTGGCGTTGGGCAAAATTTTCCGGCGTTTTGGGGGTTTTCCGGCGTTTTTGGCGTTGGGCAAGCTTGCTGGCAGTTTGCGGCGTTTGGGGCAGCTTGGGAACGCTTGCCGGAAGCTTGCGGCAAAACTTGGGGGCGCTTGCCGCAAGTCCGATATTTCTGGGGGCGGCGGCCAGCAAGCTTCCGGCAGCTGCCTTTAAATTTGTATTTTTAACCCGCAAGCTGTCGGGTTTTTGCGCTGCGCGCAAGGGGCCCAAAAATTTGGGTAAGGGGAAAAACCTTGGCCCTGAGGGGCAAAACTGAATTTTTGGGCCCTTTTTCCCTTTAAGGCCCATCGAATTTTGAATTTTTTAGGTAAATTGTTTAAAATTTTTCTTTTCACAAACATACAACTTGAGTGCCTTGCAAAATCTGCAGTATCTAATTTAATCATGTTTTACCATGGAGGAGGGAAACGCTTCTAGATTTGTGTGTTGACTACACTTTCACTTTTACAGCATCACATTTTGTTACCATGATAGTACATTTTGCGTTCCAAAACAAAGCTATAATAATTTTTGGTATACTTGTACTTGTGGGGCCAGGGAGATATATTATACTTAACTTGCATACAGTATATGGGTAGATAGAACATCATCTGATTCGTGCTGTGGACTGCTTTATTATTATTTATCGTATGGTTCATACAGTTAACATGACAAGGTTAGGTTATGGATCCAGTTTAATACAGACTGGTCGAGTTCAGTTAAATTTATCACATCTGTAAATAATACAGTCATGAACGATGTGATGTACAGTCTGACATCATGACCACAGGTACATTTAGCATTGTCACTTAGTCCCATGCGGAGCATGTTATGTCCAAATCGGCCATGGCCGTTCTTAGTCTGTTAAGTTTGACCCAACAGTGGCAAAATGTGTTAAATATCCACGTCCTGGATTCTGATTCTTGCCACATATTCCGCCACGGGTTAGTGCCCAAGTCTTTGGGTCGATCCAATGCTAATTTCTAGCAGTTTGTGGGCTTGTCGATGTTAACTGATTTCTGATGGCAGTCGCAGTTGTGGTGGAGGTTTTTGATTGGTGTTTGTCAACAGCTGATGAAGCAGATGGAGTCACACCAGCGGCACGTCACGCAAGAGCAAGGTATTGGTGCGACGTCTCACTTCATAAGGAGCAATTCCACCTGACTACTGGAAGGAGTTGAGTGGTAGTTGATCTGATACATCCTGAGATGACAGGTTGCTAAGGCCATCGTCAATCTTGCTGGTGTGGTGCCCTTGCCATACCGTGCACAGTACTCTGCAACAGAGTATACTAAAGCTATTGCTGAGATTCGAAGAAAGGTTTTTCGGGGCCCCCCAGGAAAGGCCGAATTTGTCTAATGAGACAGTTTTGTTGGCTTTCTGTCAGCTGTGGGGAGATGGTTTTTGTATTTTGGGGAGATCTGTCCAAAAACAAAAGATATTTGGGGGGAAATCATAAAGGGGATGGTTGTCCCATTGCAAACGACTCTGTTTTTGTAGTTAGCCGTTTTAAAGCAAACAGTTTTTGATGTTTAGTTGGAGTTCCAGTTTTTGAAGTAAGGGCAAAGGATTCCTTTGGGTTTAATGTTGTTTCAAGTTTGTTAAACCCGGCAGAGGTTAGAGTGCTTTTCATCTGCGTGAATATTTTTTGGGAGACAGGGGGTTGGGGGTCACAGTGAAAATGTTAAATTTAAATCGGCTTACCCTTTCCCCGGGACCCCGCTTTTAAACCATTTTTCACTGCATGTTTTTCCCCAACCGTCATTGTAAAGTTTTGCAGGTGATCATTTCATGAGAAAGTTTACTGGTTTACAGGTAGGGAGGTATTTTTTGGGGCAAGACCTTATCCCATCCCTTGTCATATGCTGCTGGTAGATTGACCAGAAAGCCCCGTTTTGAGCCCTTTTTGGGAAGTTGTCTTTGGAGGGGGTTTAGGTTTGTGTCCCCCCCAAGGAAGACGGCCTGCTCAGGTGGGGAGTTGGGGAATCCACAATGGGTTGGATACGATTGTATATTACCCCCATCATTTTGTAGATTATACAGGGTTTATTGAGGGTAGCGCCCGGTTTTCCCTTTTGTGGGGTTTTAAAATTTCCCCATTATACGTTCCTTTTTTTTGGGATTTTTTTGAATTTTAAACAGGTTAAAGGGAATCTCAAAGATTCAGGGGTTTTTGGGTCCATGATTTTTGACAAATTTGGGGATATACCCTAATTGTTTTGGGAAAGCAAATTTTCTAACCAGAGGGCCCCGGAAAATAAAAATTCCATGTTTTAATAACAGGTAAAAAAACCCTTTTAGACCCCCCGCTTTTGTTATCCCGGTTTAGAATAATGTCCGCATGAAAAAAACCATTTTTTTTTGTTATATTTAAATGGTATCCAAAGACCTGAAATTCTCCAGTCATAAATTTGAAGTGAATTTTTATTCTTACTATGTTTATTTTATGATGTGACATGTTTTATATTATTTGGTTTTTTATAAAGAGGGTTTTGGCCATTGGGAGGGTCAAACCCCTTTGGCCCTTTTGGGGGGGGTCAAAGCTTTGGTTTTGAGGGGGGGGGGCCTTTTTGGACCTTGAGGATAAAAACCCTTTTTGCTCCAACACTGAAAATACAAAAATTGTGTCATCTGGGGTTGACAATAATACTAGACAAACGGGGCATGGGGAAGTCATTTAGAAAACGAAAAGGGGGGAAATGGAAAATTTTTTTAAATATAATTAAAAACCCCCCGGGAAAATTTTTTTACAGAAAAATTGGGGTGAATTAAAAGGGGGGTTTTACAACGTTTTGCCATCTGGGGTTAAAAAATAAAGAAAAAGCAGGGTATGTGGAAGTTTTTTGATGAAAAAAATAAAAGGGGAAATGAGATAAAAATTTTTTAATTATAATTAAAAATTTAGATAGGTCCATGAAAAGGGGGGGGTCCCGGTTTGATAAAGTAGTCTTCCTCTTCGGGGGGTTACAATGGAAAAGTTTCCCCCGATGTTGCCATGGTGAAACCAAAGTGCGTTTAAAAGGGGTAATTTTTTATGTGCCGGGATTTTTTTTTTTTACTTTTTTAGGTTGCTAAGCCCCAAAAACCCACTTTTTTTTATAAAAAATTAAACTTTAATGACTGTAGAACCCCCTTTACAATCTAAAAAAATTGGGAAAAAAAATTAAATTTCCCCATTGTGGTTTTTGACAGAAGCTATCATCATGTCAATTGAGTTCATATTTTATCAAAATTGGGGAAATTTTGGGTAAAAAAAAATTTAAAACTGAGGTTAAGTGTTTGATAAAAATGAACACAGTTTTGGAATTTTGGGAAATTTGGGCACTGGTTTTCCTAGTTCTTCATTTGGGCCCTCCCACGACCAAAGACCAAAATGAGTCAACTTTTTTTTGACCAAAAAAAGCACTGTCTGGTATTGTTGGGGGGTGGTAAAAATGACAGTAAAACCAGTAAAAAATTTTCCCCCTGGAAAAAGGGGGTCAACAGTCAAAACAGAAGTTGATGGATTTTGACCCTCTTTTTCAATTTGTAGGGGGGTTAAATTAAGAAAGTTACATTTTGGGAAAAAAACCAATGCTTTAAACCCGGCGCTTGACCCAATTTGTATGTGGATAAATGCAGTTACCCCAAAGAAAACTAATTTGGGTTCCAAACTTTTTTTTATGAGGACCCGAGTAAAATTAACGGGACAGGGGGTTTAGATGAGACTAGGTTGGGAAAAAAATTTTGGAAACCCGGGTTCCAAAAGACTGGTTCCGAGTGGGAATGGGTTCCAAGAGTTTAAAAAAAAAAAAATAAGGATTACAGAAAATAAAAAAACATGGGCCCAGGGGTTCTTTAAACTTTTTGTGTCCCTAATAAAAAACCCAATGTTTAAATTTTCAACCGCGAAATGCGGGAATTTTTAAATTTTAAAAATATTTTTGAAACTTGAAAAAACCTTTGGGAAACTTTGTTGTTAAAATTTGTTTCCAATCCTCCGTTAGCAAAAAAACGAAAGCCATCCCAGTACATGCCATTTTTTTCATGCAATGTTTCCCAGGGGTTGGAGAAATTAAACCCCCCCCTTGCCGGGGAAAAAGTATCCCTCCATCCCTTTTTAAAAATTAAACATTAAGAACACTAGAAACATGCCTAAGTTCGGGCCCCAAGATTATCCTATTACGGGGGCCCCCTTTTTTCATTCCACTTCACAAGACACGTTTGTTAAATTTTAACAACATTTCCATAACCAAAGTATCCATTTTTAAAAACTTATAAACAGGGGTTGGAGCAATACAATTACACCAACAAGGTAATCACGCCCGCGTCGTTTTTTGTATTGAAAGTACAAAGAACAAACAACATGACCGTTAACCCAAGTTTTCCAAAGGGGCCCCCCATCACCCACTTTCAAGACAAAGGGTCAACATTTTTTAAAAAACATTTCCATTATAACCAAAGTATCCGTCATGGGGCCACTTTTTTTCAACCCGGAAATTTAAAGATAACAACGACAGACATTGGGGGTTTGCTTTAGTTGTACGTGGGGGCCCCACAAGTTTGGCCGAGTTTTGATGTTACATTTTTTCGGGCACCAAAGAAAACCCGGGTATTTTGGGGCAAGAGCCCCAGGCTCCAGAGATGGAGCTCAGAAAAAGCGTTTTTTCAATTGGGTCCGGGGCGGTCCTCGAGTCAGGTATTTTGGGGCCGGGTCTGGGTACCGGGTTTTGGGAAAACCCGGGATTTGAAGGGCCCCGTTCGAACTGACTTTTTGCAAAACTTCCCGGGGGAACCGGTTCCCATTTAATTGAACGGGAGAACCGGGACCTGGGGAACCGGGCCCCAAACCTAGATGAGAAAACCCGAGTGGGGGGACTTTAGGGTGCCATTTGGGAGCAGACTGATTGGGCCCCTGTTTAAATGTAAGGACTATCCGAATTCGGAAAGGGGGAAAAAATTTTGCATCTAAGTCTGTTTCTCAAAAAACCCCCTTATTTTAGATGGGTCTAGTTTCCAAGAATATGATAAAAATTTTTTTTAAAATTTTCGAACATCAGACTAAATACGATAAGTTGGGCAAGGTTTTTAGTTGTAAATGGGGTTCCTTTAAAAGAAACAGGGCTCTTGTTTAGTATTTATGTTACAACATTGAAATAAATTAAAAAGCATGAATTTAATCATTGTACAAAATTTCATTGTTTGGGACAGTTTGTATGTAACGAATCGTCAATGCCCCCCATTAAATGTGAAGATTCTCAAATGATTCAAACATACCAAAAAAAAGAAAAATCGGCCCGAATCAACCCATTTTACAAACCCCTGTCCCCCGGTAATCATAAAAATGTGTAAGTCCTCGGGGAATTTCACAGCCAAACCACCACGGAGTAAAAACTGAATGACAAAAAGAACACTTCATTGCTATCGTGATAAAGGGGTTTTGTTTGAGGACAAAAAGGGTTGTACCACATTCCCCAAAGTTTATATCGACTACACTTAAACTTTTGCAGATTGGGGCCAAAATGTTCATAAAAAAAATATTTACAGAGGTAATGATGTCATTGGTTTTAGAAGTCACATTACGGGCCATATGGCCATGTTTTGGTTTTTTGTGAAAAAGCTAAGTGTTTACAACTTGTGGGCCAACTGTTTTTTGCTAGGGGGTTAGGGTTAAAAATTTTTTGCACCAACATGTTTGTTCGTTTTTTTAAGAAAAAATGTTTTAGGATCAGTATTTTAAAAAAACTTTTCAAATGTAAAGATTCATATGTGAGGGGCATCACATCCCTTTTAAAATTTGTATCTAGGGGTTTAAAATGGGGTATTTCCAATTTTTACAAGCACCATTACTTTTGGGGTAAAAAAACACCATTTCAGTAAGATTTTTTTTCTACTAATTCTTTGGGCCAAAAAAAATCAACTTAAATATAATTTTTTTTTTTTAAAATTTTTTGCAAACCGGGGTTTTGGGCCCCAATTATACCCCTTTAACTATGTTTGTTTCAATGTTCTATTAGAGTACTTTTTCAAAAGACCAACTTAAATGAATGTCCGTTTTTAACATCAACGTTGTTTCAACGCTCACGCATAATATCAAAAGGAAAAATTTAAATTTTAAAAAACATTTGTATGTAAGCTAAAAAAATGTTAGTTTCATTAAGGGGAAATGTTAAAAATGTTTCCCTTCATTGTTGGGTTTAAAAATTTAAATTTTGATTTTTTGTTTACAACAAACATGACCCAGATACTCTTTTTTAAAAAATAACCCTTCCCGTAAATCATGCCATTTCAATTTTTCCGTTAATGTTGATTGAACATAATTTTAATGAGCAAAATATAACGTTGAATTAACATTTGTAACATTAAAGCCCAAAAATTAATAAAACGTTTTTTAAATTCATTTTTATTGGGGATGTTTGAGTGACGTTAAGGGGAAAATTTAACAAAAATTAATTGAATGTAAATCAATGAGCAACCATATTTTCATGTAACGTTTAAAACAAAAATTGTTTCAACGTTTAATTTCCATCTGGGGTTTAAAATTTAGAAAAAAAACACAAAAAAGGGGGTATTTTTTTCCCCAGTCACTTTGCAGTTTTTTTAATTGGGTTTTACTTTTTTTAAAAATTGAAAAAAACCCCAAAAAATTTCAACATTTAAAGACATGCATTTAAAGATAATTTGAGGTTATTACTATTATTTTTAAATTTCCTGTACCCATCAACAAATGGACAAAAAGGGGGTAACTTTTTTCCTCTTAATTTTTTTGGAAATTTGAGGGTAAAAAAATTTAAAAAATTTAAAAAAAAAATAACCCCCAAATTAGTTCTATATTATGTTTTCATGTCCTTCCAAAGTTGGGAAAAACTTTTTGGGCGGTTTCAGGTTTTAAAAACCATTGGAAAAAATGCCAACGGACGGATGCAAAGTGGCCCCCTTTTTTGTGGGGTTTTTTTGTCTTATATCCAACAGTGGAAAAACCCATATTTCACCTTTTAAAAATCAAATTTCCCTTTATATGCTATGTTATCCAACCCTTAAATCAATAAGCAAACAACAATGAATTAACGTTTACATGTAATGTTAAAGTAACGGGTTTAAAAAAAAACCCCTTTTTACATGCAGTCTCCCAAAAGCCCAAAACCAAATACAAATGCTTTTCAATTTCCTTAAAATATTGTTACTGAAAACAAGGGTTAAAAGGACCCTAAAATGCCCCTAGGGGCAAAAAAAAAAGTTTCCCTTCCCCAGCATGTGTTACCCGGGGTTTCTGCAATTTGGGTTTTTTTCAAGTGAACCCCCAAAAGAAACGGGAAGGGGGCTGATTCAATACCCCATTCTAAAATACCTTTTGGGGGGCCATTAACCTTTTAGATAAGAAAAGGGGGCCCAAAAAAGTCACGGTTTGGATTAAACCGGGTTTTTATGCACAGAGGTCATGTTTGAGGTTGGCAAATTTGTTTCAAAAAATACACGTTAGGTTTTAATTTAAAGACAAAACCCTTTTCCCTTTCCCCAAAATTCCCCTCCCCAAAAAATAAAAAAAAATTTTTTAAAAAACTCACTTTTTCTTTATGCTATTTTTTTGTTATAAAACTTTTGTTCTGGTTTCTTCATAGAACCAACGAAAATGGTCTTTGCCCCTTTAAAAAAAGCTTCCCCGCCATCTTTTAATGAATTATTTAATTTACTTCATCTTTGGGCCAAAAAAAACCAAATTGAAGAATGTTAAAAAATTATCATTTAAAAATTTTAGAATTTAAATCGGGGGAAAATTTAAAAACATTAAAAAAAATTACTACAAGCAAGAAAAAAGAAAGTACAAAATATTTAGACAAGGCACAAACAGAATTACTTTTAGAAAACCCAATTTAAAAATTTCAAATATTAAAAAAAAAAAGTAATAATCAAGTAGACCCCCTATCATGAAATCAGTTAAGCACATTATACAAGGCACATTATGTTCTTGACTGCAGATACCACCCCCGATGTCAGTGCATGGACCTTCTTGGGAAAAATGTGTACGGGTTATGAGAAACAGGTTTAAAAGCAGGACAATCCCCCGACGAGCTAGGTGTTGAGCCTTATTGGCTTTCAACAACAACAAACTTAAAACTACTGTTTTGTGTTTATGAGTGAAGGTCTAATAATATCCCAAATGTTTACCAGTATAAAAGCATTTTGATTTTGTTTTGTTTCCTACTGTAACAGACATACTGTACCATTTGATATTTTTTTGTTTTTTAAAAAACGTTATCCTTGTTTTGGTAACCTACCTAGGTAATTATGTTGTGTTGACTAACCTCCTTCAGGGTTGTCACCAGACCAAATTGAGTGCCGCTAATTTTATCGATTCGGCGTAGTGGCGGAGCGAACGGGCGCAGCTCTCACGGCGGGGCCCGGGGGCGCTGAAGGCCCCTGAGTGCTCGGGAAGCCCCAAGCTCCTGGTTTTAGTTTTTAAATAGGATTTGGGGCTCATTTTCAATAATTTGTTGTATAATAGTATGATATTTCATAGTATTATACAAGAATTTATGATGAAGGGAGTGCCTCAATGAAATGACAACAATGTGGCTCAAAAAAACTGAAACTTCTGTAGGCCTACCAGGTGTCCACTTTTCGCTATTAAACTTAGATGCCAGCTTCTGTTTTTGATGATGGTAACACTTGAGCAACCGGGCCGCCCGGGGATAGCAGCTCCGAGTTTTGGCCCAACCACTAGTGGCCAAGACCGTAGCGTGATCAGTTCCCGGTCAGTTGTACCGAACACGAAGATGTGGTGCAGAAGAATGTCTCGATTTTCCGGCTTCGCTTGACCGGCTCCGTGTCTATCACTGCCGCCCTTGCGTTTTGCGGCCAAGAGAAAAGCTGGTGATACTTTTCTGAGTGCACATAATTATTTTATCAAAACACTTCCAAAACGTTCACAAAACTTTTCATGAATGGCGGAGGGCGCGTGAATAATTTTCCTTTTGAGCACATCGCGAAAGCTAGAGCTTTTAAGTCACGCTTATCCAACCTGAAATTTACGACATCACATTACGAAACGCTCGCATCATTTGCACGTAGAGACTAGTGGATTAGCTCATCGTGCAGGCGCAAACAACCAATCATAATGGATTCCCAGGTCTTTTTCCCCGGCGTCATAAATAAATGCTAATTAGTTATTTGTTTGTCCGCCACAAACTGAGATTTATTTTATAATATAAAAGACAGTTTTAATTGATCTATAGACTAAAGTCCTCAAAAAAATGGCAAATAACTCAAAAGAAATGAAGAATACATGAACTTTTTAAACTTTTATTACTGTTTAATGAATATTCACACATTTTTTGTGCCGGTCGTAAGACATCAATTTGCGTTTGGTGCGGTCGGCAGAGGAGTGCCGGTTAGACCCGACCGGCCCGACCGATGAGCACAACCTCCTCCTATAAAAATTGCAGTTTGGGCGTGAAACTGCACCTTTCAAACCGTCAGCGGAGGGTTTTGAAAGGTTATGGTTCTACTATGCACTACACTGGCAGATTTTGAAAGGTAGTGTAGATAAACTTTAAATGTACTATACATAGTTTGTGTACATAACATTTTACTATTGGTAAACTTCACATTTAAAATCCCTATAACCAAGTAATAGAATGACGAATGTGTATATCTTAGGGATTACTGTTTATGTGCAGGGTATTCTCAAACACCTTCTGAAAGGTTTTGACAGTTGGATGAACTTTGTTTGAGGATTACTTAGCTTTACTTTGTGACTTAGTGCCAATACCTTTCCAAAACCCTCAAAAGGGTTTTGGCATGTGGATGTACTTACTATACAGAATGACGCATGACATGCCATTGGCAGGTTAATGCTGTGGAGCCCTATGCTTACTACACAGGTACAAATTTGGCAGGTTTTGGCATACCACAGTAACAGGAGGAGGTTAAGAGACAGCACAAAGGTTTTTTTTCATATATCATCCGTCTACTTCTTTTTAATTTTGTATTGTATACCTGTGAAACGAAAGTCTTTGCATGAACAACTGAACAATTTTGTACTGCACTTCACATAAGATGTGCCACATTTAATAAGAGAAATAGTAACCAAAAACAATTTCCATTAACCCTTAGACTACGTACACTTGCAATAAATTACACCAACTCCCTGCCGGCTATTTTCACTAAATTTTGTTTTCTGTAGAAGTATTTTGGCTTGGTCTTAGATCTCCAAATGTTCATATATTGTATTTTTGTGTTTATTTATAGTTTAAGCTTATGTAACCTTCAAAAGCAACAATTCAGTGGTTGTTTTGTTTAAAATTAAAAAATTCCATTACCGGCATACAAAGTCTCATTTTGTGTCGATCCAATCACGAACGCGAGATTGTTGACGAATTTGGTCCTGGGGAGGAGTAGGCCTAGCCATATATTGTCTATAATATAGGTTTGTTTCATGTGCAATAATCACCAAAGATCAGCTTGCTTGAAAAACTATTCAAACCACTCTTGGATTATTTGGCTGGGGACATTCAACCCTCCCTTGCCCAGTGAAGTCAGGCACAACCACATCACTGTATTGTCCTATATTCCAACCGTTATCGTTATCATTATCAGGCTGGTTTCCATGACGGCTGAGCCAATTTACAATAATGGCAGCCGCTTCATGGGCCCTAGTCCTGTCCATGGGTCTCCACTTTGAGACCCGTCATGAACGCCAATATGACCACCGCCATTGCGCGGAGATGGCCTAGTATTATTTCAACAGGAGACCCGAGACCTCGTTGGTACTACTGTACTACTAAGTATCCACTGGTATCACTGCCATCACTACTGCCATTTTGAATGATCATTTTGATAACGAAAATCACTGTCAAATTCGCTAAAGTCACTGTCCAGCTGATCTCCACTGTCTGATTCACTTTCAGATTCACTACCTGCTAAATCCAGGTCAGAATTTTGATGTATTTCTCCAAAACACTCACTTGCCAGACATTCGTGTACGTATGCGTTAATCGATCTGGTGGCTGCCATTTTTTAAAGCAACCATGCAACAGACGCAGTCGAGGTTGTTTCGTTCCAGAATTTCATTGGCTGGAATGACACATTATATTGTGAATGAGCCAATCAAAAATACTTTTACATGAAGGATTAGGGTATCAACTTGATGCTAAATCACATCCGGCAGAAGGGGTTAGTTATAATATTACAATAATTCAGGTCAGCGTAAGATTAGTCGGCGTGGATGTGGAATTTTTGTGTACCACGTGCGTTGGCAGCAGTTAAAATCCAAAATGTAAAATGTTGCAACCATATCAAAAGGGTTCCAAAATCTATTTGATTATGTATTAATGTTCGATCATGAAACATTTATTTTAGTTTAAAATATGTAAAGATACCCTAAAACTTTGTGTTGAGACAGTATATACTACTCAAAACGATTTAGGGATCACCGGATTTTTAACATTAAATATGTTTGAAATTTTCCATGAACCGGGATTTTCATTTATAACCCCCTCTCTCTCTTTTAGTAGTTATGTCATGAAATAATGTAATCACTACATGCATCCTTTATCATCCGTTTTCATTGTGCAGTTGTTTCTCATCAATTCTGTGAAACCATTCTGTGTTTTATCTGAAATAAATGATCTTGCTTTAACTGAGATTATTACGGTGTCCCAGGCCATAACATATATTCAGGTAACATTGTGCAACGTCATGGTGATGTAATCTAATGAATTATTACATAAATTATAATTAAAACAATATATTTTTATATCTCATAAACCACAATAGATACTTTCTTGATTCCCATCATAATCATACAGAACGTGGAGGACTCGACATTTGATACTGAGACATGATCCTATTTTGACCCTTACTTCTGGTCCAACACTGGAAGTTCAAGTTTTAAAAAACTCTGAAAAGGTACTCGAAAAAAACATTCAGGTTTATATATTTAAGTAGAGATCTGCTCTTTTCAAAAATATATATTTGGTGCGCATATACTTAACAACAGGCGCTCTCCTAGCGGCCAGGTTTAAAAAAGTCTTTTGCACTATCTTGAGAAAACAGACACAATTTTACAAATTTGGCACAATTGACACCCATATTATAGAGGAAAACATTTTGAAATATAGGAATGACATCACATGATTGAACCGGAATTTATGGATTTGGAAGAATGTAAGAATTATATGGGATGACTTCGAACCGGAAGTTAATGTATTCAGTATATAGGCATTATGTTTTTCAAATTATATATTATGAAAACTCCACATCTCCTGAAGTAACTCTTGTCTTTGCCCAACAACTTTTGCTAGGTGATGGCGATCATCACAAATGATGCACACTCGAACACCCGAGTTTGTTTTCACCTGAACTCAATACCTCGAGTTGGAACTAATTTTGTCATGCTCCATGTGCCAACAAGGAAATTTTCAATGGTACTTTGGTAACTATCTTTAAACAGCACGTCCAGGAATATGAATGGGCATCACACAGTTTGACGATATTTCTTTACATTTTACGGTAAAAAATTTCCAGAAAACTAACTTGCCTAAGCTATCTTTTTAGAAAGGTTATTTGGTGATTTATAGATTATTTGTGACCATAAATTGCATATTAGAATAAGTCCCTCAAACTGGTACAAACTGGGTACCAACTAGTTGTTAACCAAAAGTAGAACCAGGTAATGATAGTTTCAGGTTGGGTACCAATGCCTGCATAAACCTGGCGAGCCATCACTTAATAACTATAATCTCTATCAATTTCTATTTTTCTGTCTGAATTTAGTGATATCTCGATAAGTTGAAAGTTCTCCAATAACATAATCGCATAAAAAGAACATGGCAGCTGGCAACAGTTTTATGTTTTGTAGCAATAAAAAGCGAGTTTTCAAGACTGTGCCGTTCTATCCTACAAAGTTTTGTTTGCTTGTTTCATTTGAATCTGTGTATTATTACGAATCTTACCCTTTGATTTTTGATAAATATTAGCACCCTTATAGTTTCACTTCTTCCCGCTTCCAATATTTTGCTTTGACGATGCCTTAATTTCAAGCAGTCTAAGTCCCAGGGTTGTTTCCCGGACCCTCGATTGTCCGCTATGAATATGCAATCATACCCAGCAAACATTACACAATGGCCCAATGCTGGCAGTGTACTGGCTTGTAAAGGCAGTACCGTTCTCACCAGCTGACGGTAAGCGGCCAGAAGTGTGCCAATGCTGAAAAGCTTTATTCTGGCGGCCGCCACCCGCCATGCTGTTGCACAGTCTAAATTGAGGCCCGATGTTGGGCCGATTCGGTAGCCAGCGGTATGACATCATGCGCGTGGACGCTGTGTAGGATAGCTACGCATGAGATTGTGGGATCAGCGCCATGCGACAGCGGCGCGCGTCGCGATCGATCACGCCGCATGATCGCCATCTTTTTCTTGACCAGTTGTCTGCGATGAAAGTTAGCTGGTGTTCTATGAGGAAGTGGTCACGTTTTCTATGAAATTTACAGCTTTATTTGACTTGCCAGGAAGAGCTGGTGTGGAAGAGGTCTAAGATACGTTTTGAAAGTCAACTGGTGAGTTTTTGTACTTGTAGATCATTTCAGCTGATATAAGTGCATTTCAGTACACTTTTAAACTGTTCATTTTTCTTTCGTGAAACACCGGGGCCTATGCCTAGCATTACAAGGTGGCTGTAGTCATGCACGATGCAGCCGAGAAGCGCACCTAACTCGGACAGTGCTGAAACTGCCGGCACCAAATCTAGGATGGATGAAAACACACAAACTATGCATCCACAGATTGCGCAGTTGCACAATTTTAATGTGTCTACAAAGCAACCCTTTCATCAATTGAAATGAAATTTACACAGTTATTTGTCACGGGCATCCTTATTTGCATAGCTTAATTAAAATTAAAATCTGGTTACTGTTTTGGCGAGGATCAGAGAAAAGATCCGCCACGCGGCTGTGAGAGGCACAAAAAAAACCCTGGCTCTTTGAGGGTTAAATGAAGGAAACTTTTTAAAAACCTGGAAATCCTCGTTTCATTCACAATGTGTTTTTAGAAACACCATGTTCACAGAATATTCTGTTTTTGATATTTTTCTGGATTGAGCAGGTTATGCACAGATGTGAACACTGTTAAAATTGGTCCCAAAACTGTTTTTCATACTCCTCATCACTCAGTTCTCCCTTGTGATTATAAAAGAGTGCCAAGCCAGTCAAGTCTAATATTCCAGTATTTCACCCATAACCAAAAGGCATGTGGTATTTGTACATCCAATCTTATTAATGTGTAATTTCCTTTCCTTGTGTGTATGTACTTTCTTTTGCAATTTCCAGATGCAATAACTAGGGTGCATAATCAATGTCGGCGACTGGCTTCCAGATGTGAGAAGAAGGAAGTAATGGTTATGTGGCTGCGCAATGCTGTAAGGGATCGGGAATGGAGGGAGAAAAAGTCGAGCTGACAAGACAGCATCAGGAGGAGCCCTGATGACATGGATTAATCCTTCAATAGATCAATGCCAAATGCAAGGATCATTAGATCGAGTCCAAAAGCGAAGTCATCTACGATGGGGTACTTAGCAGCTTTCAAACTATAATATATACCACTTCATCATATTTTTTCTTCGAAATACAGTCAAATCTCCCATTATAACAAAGGTCATTGGGATTGGCAAAATGACATCTTCTAAACACCAATGTTTTTTACTAAAGGACCAACAAAACAAAAGAAACACAAAGAAAATAGAGATTTGGGACTGCATAATTTGTTCTAACTATTATTAGCAGGACCCACTCTTTAAAAAAGTGATCTTTGTAGCTGTAGTCGATTCTGTATTTAAAATGTTGCAAAAGTTAGTAACTTTTTTGGTTTTAATCCATTGTTTCAGGTTTGATTATTTTAAACAGATTTGAGAACTTATAATAGTCAGTGCTAATCTGTTCATCATTTGCGCAGAGCTATATAAAGTTTCAATGTGAAAATCACAAAAACAATTGTGTCGTTTTATGTTAGGACTCAAAGGTTTAATCTTGGGATAACTTTCATCAAAATTCTATTAGGAGATCCAGTTTTGAACAGAAGACTATTAAACTAGCAATCCAAGTCGATAGGGCTTCCAGAGGCGTTTGCCATTTTGTTGCCAATTCATATTAAAACATTTCTCAATGGTGCTTTACATGCATCAGCCATTTTAATGTAAATAAAGCGATGAGGCTCTTGACCAGGAGAAAATGGTCCAACCCTCTGAGAAATTTTGGAAAACCGAATCAGGAAATTCAGCATTTCTGCAGAGCTTGTGGAGTCACACCTCTGTGTATTTTTAATATTTTTGACATTCCTCAATTATCCCAGTCTTGCCATTCTGACCGAAATGTGCCAGTAACATGTTTTTGTAATAAATTAATTGCAGAAATACTAATATGCCATCCATATACATAATCAATATACCCAAATTATCTTTTAGCCCTGACAATAACATGGCCAACATTTACAAATGTTGATCATGCTTTCGAATGTAAGTAAGGTGAATTGGAAACCATTTATGTCCACATTTTTTTTTGTTTTGGTAGAACCCTTCGTTGGCCACATTTGGGACGGTCAAAATATATGACATTTGTACATCAAAAACAGTCGACTCTCATTATAATAAGGGCGATAGGACTGGCCAAATTAGCTCTCTTTATAACGAGGAATGTTGTTATAAAGGACAGCGAAACAAAGGAAACACAAAAGAGAAATTGAGATTTGGGACTTCAAAATTTTGCTCTATAAGCAGAACCTCTTTAACAAGTCGAGCTGTAATTGCCAAATTCATACTAAACCATGTGAGATGAAAGCACTTATTTTACCCTTAGTGTAGGACATAACAATGTCAAATGTCAAAATATATTATTGTTGGTTTATTAAAACATTTTTTATAGTTTACAAGCTAGACTTGCTGTTTCAGATTTGATGTTCATACATGTAACATAAACATGTAATAACATGTGTGAGTGGTACTGTTGTTTGCTAATCTGTGTAAAGTTGTGTTGATGCATTGTGGGTATATGAAGTTCAATAGGAGATACTCAATAACGTTTGGGTAATATCTTCTGAAATATTTTTATAAACTTGATTTGCACTTCATAACCACCCCCCCTCCCCCAAAAAAACTGCTTCTGTACTATTATTAAAAAATAATAATAATAAAAAATTAAAAAAATATAAAATAAATATTAAAAAAATGTATAACACCAGGCCCATTAATGGGCCGATATCGGCTTGCACAGTTGGCATACTGGGCGATGTAATATTCTGCTAACGTGATTGAGCCAATACTGGCCTTATGTGGCTGGGTATTGGGCCAATTAAGCGTAATAACCGGAACTGCGGGCCAATTCAACGCCCAATGTGCAAAAGCGGTACATGGCCCAGTACTGGCAGCCAACGATTGGGCCCAGTGTCCAGCCGTGTTGGGCCAGCATTGGGCCGTTATTGTAATGTTTGCTGGGTACAAAGGGCCTGCTACTTTTGCTCATGCATAATGCAACACCAGCGAGCCTGTGTGCATACCACACCCTCCACTTGCCACGTGTTGGCTTGGGCCGATCGCTTTGGACTTAGTCTATTTTCCGAATGCTTTCCTCCCGGAGTCCACCCCTTCACACGGAATACGGTTCGTGGGTGAACCGCACTGCGACCAAACAGTCACCGTGACTGACCCGCTCAGTCATTGGCCGTGGCCGGTAGTAGTGCTCTAACTTAAACGCAACTTTGTAGCCGCTGTTCCCCTCATGCAGTAATAGCTTAGCATCCAAGCAAATAGCTTAACATGCCCAGTAAGCATTTTCCCCTTGAACCGCCCTCCTTTCTAAGTTGTCGATCACTTCACTTTCGTCAAATACCTTACCTTATATGGAACAAGGACCTGTTGTATACCCGATTTTGCACACGTTTCTACCCTTAGCGCGAAGCCAAGCTTCTCATTGGCTAAGCGCTAAAGTAGGCTTATGTTTTATTCATTCCTAGGCCCAGATTTCTATATAATCCCCAAGATTTCCTGATCTCAGCGAGAAGTGCGGTTCGAATGAAATCTATGCGACTCGATCCGATCCATGACAGTGCGATATGCGAACTATTACAGTGCAGTGCCTCGTTCGTTAAACCAATGGTGCAGGGCATCGATATGGCCATTGGTTAGCCTACATGTGTAGCTATGCGGTCTGATACACACTCTGGCCCCGTCCAGACACCCCAGTAGTCAAGCCCGGTGGTCCCGTCGTAGAGAGACCAGCCGCCCGTCTCTCGGTATAGCAGTGCCCGTGCCGTATGCGAGTGACAAGCGCATGAACGAGCGATGGTCCCCACTGACTGTACCCAATAGTTGGTATTCGTACACCCTATTCGGAACTTAGCACAAGTATATAAGTTTAACTATTGACATGTACCTATACGCTACCACTCCTGTCATACATGTTACTAGTGCCTGTTATTATTGTTAAATAGTGACGTTAATAATAAACCAACCCCATTGATTGAGATTGTCACAACAAAGTTTGTGTCCGACTATTGTTGTTGACCCACGAAAGTGGGGAATGCAACAGTATAAAAGAATATTATCGTGATATAAAATTTATCACTCAAACTTAATATTAACTGATCATTCTGTTGATGTCAAATGAAGGCTCTATATTTCCAAGACTTGATCCATACATTTTAACAACTTAATTTGAAGGTTTAATATAGAGTACTAACAAGCCTACCCACATACAATGTAGTACAGCTTTTGAATACAAACATTATTTCTGTTGTTTCTATGTCAGCAAACCTTTAAATAACTATTGCAAGACATTCAAGTAACCATTTTATAGACCTTGTGCATTTGACATGCAATCATTTGGTTATCACCAAAATCAGACTGATGTCAGCTTTTAGAATTAGCCAGTACGTGAGGTGCAAACACAGTATTAAGCCTCTGACTACAATAAGGGTCAAAATCAGTCAAAATTTTTATATAATTGCCAAGGTATATCTAGTGCACTTAAAAGTCGAACACTGTCAAACCTTACGTGTAGTAAGTACATTTACATGTCAAAATGAGTCGACCGATTTTTGACTGGTAAAAGCAAAGTCAAAAAATGCCCCTATGTGCACATTTGGGTCAACACTCAAAACAGGCAGTTGACTAGTTTTGACCTCTGTAGCAACTTCCACTGTGAAAATCTCGCTCGGTTAAAATTTCAATAAACACGGTTAAAATATGGGTACCTACATTTTTAACCTTAATTTAACCAAATCTTAGTGCCGGTTAAATAAGCCTTTAAAAAAATTCCTTTGTATTGTCCTCGGTTAAAGTGGTTCAAACTCAGTACCTGTTCTGAGATCTGCTGAGGGCTTGCTCATTAACTCTGTGGTGAGTTAATCCATTGTTGACAGAGATAATCCCAATACAAAAGCCTCCACTTGCCCGAGACATAACGGTCAATGTTTGTTCAACCATGCGCGAAAGAGTAGTGTCCATGTTGTGCCCATAGCGCAGCCTGCAGTCCGTACGAACTTCGGCTGAATTTCGAAGTGGGGTGGCGCGTCAGCCAGTCAGGAATGTGCCTAAAATTACGGGCCAACGTTAGTCTAGTCATGGTCTAGTCTGTTACGTTGTAATTGTTTCGCCGGGCCATTTTAAGCCAAAAAGAAGAAAAAGTCCGTCCCGTTTAGGATTGACGTCATGTCAGCACTGACAACTTTGTCTCTGATCTGCAACTGGTACGTGAATATTTGTGTGTGTGTGTGTGTGTGTGTGTGTGTGTGTGTGTGTGTAGTAAAATAAACCCTTTCACGGTATATGCGCCATGTTTTTTATCGGGCAAAATTGTTTATTCGAACATTCGTTGCCGTCATCGATCGACCCATCAGCGCTCGCGAACTTCCCGCCCGCACGGAAGTTAATTCGACGCTGGGTGCACCAGTATCACAGGGTCGGTCGCGAGACGGCAATGAGCGATCGAAATAAACAATCGGTTACCCGTCGGCGTCGAAGCTATGTCATGTCCGCAAAACCCTTTTTGATTCGCGGGTTTAATTAACTCAATTTCACTGGCCAAAATCGCGATTCACAGTAGATACTATCTGAAGATCAGGATCGGCTTGGGGTTTTAAATTTTGGCCTAGTTGGCTTACCGCCAGGAAAACCAAGGGTTTGCAGTTTTACTGTGAATTTAAAAAAAAAAATAATAATAATTAGAAAGTCATTATATAACATGTTACTGATGTTCTTTCACCGTATAAATCAGAGAGCAATACAAATCTGCTATTTGTATCTACTATAATTATTTATTCCACTAATTGAAATTAACACATTTTAATTGAAAATATTAATTTATTTTAACAGAACAAGGAAAGGCTGGAAGGGCTATGTCATTGGACAAGTCAAGGCAACAAGGGAATTCCAGCCGCAGGAAGGGAAAAGGCCGTACGAGAGTCAACTCAAGATATTTGTAGTGTTCCATGGTGCCAGTTTTATGTGATTATTTATTGTATTAAACTTTCATATTTATTTTGTTTATTTCACAAAGTTAATATATACAATACGTAAAGCCTATGACCCTATTTATACTACTCTTAACATCGTCGTTTTATATTTTACTTAGTCAACTTGTTTTAATTTGTTTTCTATTTATGTTGGCCTACACAGTCTTATATTCAATTTATTGTAATTTAATTTTTTAAGTAAGACTTGCGGTGACACCATATTAAATGTTCATTTGAGTAGTAATTGGTTATGAAAGAACTGGGGTGCAACTCTACGTTTCGATCAGTATGCTCTGATCGTCCTCAGGACGATCAGAGCATACGGATCAACGTTGAGTTGTACCTCCAGTTCTTTCAGAACAATACTACTCAATGAGCATTTCACATGGTGTCACCGCATATCTTACTTATCCTCCTCACCATGCCAAGCTATGAGTTTTACTTAACTTTTTTTAAGTGTAATTTAATTTAACTCATTCACTTGATTTTGTTCGACTTGTGAAATAAAATTATGAGGAATTTTAGATTGTGTTTCTTGTCCTTTTGTAATGAGTATTTAAGTACATTATACATTGCACATGAAATTTTTCAATATAAAAAACACATAAACAAACCGCCAAAAAGGATGGGAATGATGTGATACGAATAAACCACTGCCGCATAAATGGAGTTAAAATTCTTGGGCTTTACACAATTCTACAAATGCTAGGCATATGCTAGTGTTCGTTTTTGGGGGAATTGCATGTATATGACCGGCTGACACTAAGTGACAGTATAGGGGTGACGATACATATGGAAACGTTGTCCGATCTGCTCAATCGGCCCTGCGTACATAGGCCGAAATAGCCTTTTCCCATGAAAAATTGCATTTCATAAAAAAGTACGTTCATTGCCAGCATCGGGGCGCCCGCGAGTCACTTAAATAACCTTTCATCAATCCCATGTGCCAAGAAATAAACAAAAACGTTTTGTACTTTCGTCGGAAAAAACATTCTAATTCTGCAAAAACGACAAGTTTTTATACAGGACAGTCCCGAAAATGCGGGTTTTCAATGTACCAAGCGCTGTGCGTAAGCCCTCTCTCGATTCCTCAAAGCCAGGTGGCATTTGGGGCGAACGGAATGTGAATCAGCTTTTTCTAAGCTTTCCAGTGATATAACACTTGTTTTGATTGGTTGTTGAGTTTCGTCGGAATAAACGGAACTCTAAACACTTGACCAATGCGATCTACGGTTTGTTTTTACCTTTTTGTGAACTGTCCCGGATGTGACTGTATGTTTAATCATATGCATGACGTCATACAAATTTTCTTTCATAAATTCTGCACATATACAAGGTATATGTATATATATTATTTTACAGTATCATCATAAAGTATTTTTTCTTGTGCCAGTAAATTTTTTGGCTTGATACAAAGTCCGATTTTAAAGATTTAGCTATTTTACTGTATTATTTTACCGGGACGTACCATTCCGGCCGGAGGTGATGCATGATGAAAAGACCATATAGCATTTCCCGCGCGTGAATTCAGATTACGAGAATTTCCGGTTAACGATACACGTTCTTTTCATCAATTTGTTGTTTTCTGCTTCAAGAAACGTCGGTATAAACATCATTCAGTATGAGGTAAGTCATTTAGTTCTTTTTAGTGTTTTGAAAACTGTTAAAGAAAGTTGTTTTAACCATAATTTAAGCTTAACCTTTTGGGTGACGACTACGGACGTACACATGGTAAACACACAGTGACACCATGTCCATGACACTGACACTAGAACACTATTTTTTATTAGTGTACGTTAGCATACGCGGGGTCTGCATTTTATTACTATATTACTACAGTGTAGCCACATTATGTTGCCAATGGATTACTTCTTATCCTTGGCCACAACCATGCCCCATATTAAAAGTTTTGGCATTCCAATCTGCAACCTTGTCACAGTGGCCCAGTGGCAGTGGGGTGCTATAAATAAACAAGCCAGTTTTTAAAACATCGCAAACTTTGCAGGAAAATAACAATGCCTTTTTACACTAACGTTTACGTTAATTTTTGCGAAACACGGTACACCGCTGCGGTCACACTAGCCGACAACTGACGACAACTGCCGGGTACACGTTATGCACTGAAAAACCACGTTATAAAACATTTAAAAACCAATACTATAATAGATCTCTCTTTACTTTTCATCAAAGGTTTCATGAATGAAGATGGCGCATTGTTTGCGTAAACCAGCCAAGAGTTAACTACAAGAACTTTCATCCTGGCCCATCCCGGCCCAGTGGGGTGCTATAAATAAACTAGCCAGTTTTAAAACATCGCAAACTTTGCAGGAAAATAACAATGCCTTTTACACTAACGTTTACGTTAATTTTTCTTGCGAACACGGTACACCCGCTGCGGAATACACTAACCCGACAACTGGCGACAACTGCCGACAACTGCGAATTTTACACGTTATGCACTGAAAAACCATGTTATAAAACATTTAAAAACCAATACTATAATAGATCTCTCTTTACTTTTCATCAAAGGTTTCATGAATGAAGATGGCGCATTGTTTGCGAAACCAGCCAAGAGTTAACTACAAAGAACTTTCATCTGGCCCATCCCTACCAAAAGAAGAGAGACCTCAGCACTGCCACTGGTCAACAAGACAGTTTTTTGAGCTTCGTACCATAGACACAAAGTTCGAAGACGATCAACTCTACTGTCGAGTGCACTACATTGGTTGGCCCTCTAAATATGACGAGTGGCGTGTAGCATCAGACATTCTCGATGTTCCAGAGGAATTTTTAATATCAGGAGAATCTGGTAGATGTCTGTTTTTTTCTAATCTCCGCATCGCAGTAAAGGAGGCACTACATTGCCAGAGGAAAGTGGACAGCCTTGTTGAATTAAGGATCCAAATAACAAAGGATATTTTTTCTTCTCTTCAAGCTCTTGGTACGCCACAAAAGCGCGGACAATATATACCTCCTATCAGACATTCGTAGTTTTGATGAGTTCCTGGGAAATGGATGGAATTTCCGAGTGATTAATAAGCACAAAGACTTACGCCTACATTGCGGAAAATAAACTATATTTTCGTCTGAGTGAACGTGAACCTCTTCATGAATTTTCGCTTGATGGACAACCCATTATTAGTCACCGGGGTTTTGTGCTGGTTGTGAGATTTGTGCGTGGTCTTGGAAATCGTGAGGATATGCACTTACTTTCTTAAATTGTCCAGTATTCTCTTGTGTAGCTGAGAGCATCATCATTCGTGTTAATATTAATCTTTATCTAAATATCTAAGCATTGTCTGAAACTTGTAAGCTTGGGTTTTAAATAACTTCTATATTGCAACTATTTTTGTCATCACCGCATCACTTTATAGCCATATGTGCTTGTAGTTTGGTGCACCTTTTTGCGATCTGACAGTGAAACACAAAGGTTGTCGCAAGTGTTTTGAATATCGATATTGAATTTATTATTGAGTGTACTAATAACTTAAAGACACTCATTGTCTTAAAAAAAAGAAAATTGCAATATTGAATACCGTTTTATTGCCCAAGCTTGCATGTTCATATTGTATATTATGTGTTGTTAATTTTGTAAAGACCCAGATAGATTTAACAGGCATGCAACTTTTCAGCTGATTTCCTTTTTTTGTATTGTTTTCAGTGCCATAGGAAACTGAGAAACACTGTACAAAGTTTTGTGTACATTGCAAGGCAGTTTCCTTGTTTTCTTTTCTTTGCAGAAACAAAGTTGCATGTCTGCTTTAAGTACATCTTGTTAAGAGAATTAGTATCACAGAAAAGTACTCAAAACTCTCGTTATTGTAATTCCATATTTTTGAATGGGAACAACTGATTAACCATGGCGAGGTCTATTCTCATATTTGTAGTGATGCTAGCATGTTTTGTTTTGTTTGTCCGTGCTGCTCCTCAACCAAGTGCTGCCCACCCTCACATTGTGAATATTGAGATAAACAATCTGTTTCTGTACACGATTTCAAAACAAGTTGAGGGAAATCTTTTGTCATCGGCTAATCTTCAATCCGTTTTGGAAACCCTTCTTACAAAGCACCATGTTACACTGGACCATGTTGATGCATTCCCTGTTTTGAATGTATTGAAGTGGAAATTAAAAAGAATGTATCAAAATGTATCTGCAAAGGCAAAGCAGGGTGGAATGTCAATGAAAAACCTACTTGATCGATGGCAAACATCCACCTATTCACTAAACTTGCCACATGTGACTGGAAGCCCAACAAAAAGGAAACTAGAAAATGATTTGAACAACCAAATTACAAAACGTCGAAAACTAGAAGATGACATTGCTGTCTTAACGGATCAACTCGAGCAAAGTAGGGATGAAAAACATGAGTCCGAAAGGAAACTACATCGTTTGCAAAACTCGAACAAAAAAAGGCAAGGTCAAAGAGGAAAGGCTAAAAACAAAGTAAATTATAAAAGAGCACAAACATATTTAGAACAGACAATATTGAAGCAGTCAGAAGTTCAGTGATGGAGAACACAGCAAATACCAATTTCACACCTTTGTGTTTAACAGTGAGGGAGGAGAGTGGGATGATCACTGAAATTAAGTTCACAGAAAGCGATGTACATGCATCAACGAAATGTTGTTTGTTTTGGATACATTTAACATCCCACTAAAAGGGTACCATGAAATCGCTCAACTCTATCCTAACTTACCGAGAACCGGTGCAATAAAAAGACAGAAGAAAAATATCAATCAACAATGCCCTCTCACAAATGTAAATATCAAACACCAAAACAACATTTTAACTGGAGTTGTGCGCTCAGTTCGAGAAGCACTTGCATCTGTTTTGGTTATGCCAGAGAAGCACCATCTTTCTGAATCCGGTATTGTCAAAATCAAACTGAGTGGAGATGGCACGCGTGCTGGCAAAAAGAAACATTTTGTAAATTTCTCCTTCACAATAATTGGTGAAAGCACATGCAAATCAGAACAGGGTAATTATCTACTTGCAATTGTCCAATGCCCCGAAACAAATGAATGTATAAAAGCTACCCTTGGAGACCTGATAGAAGAATTTGAGAGCCTGACATCCATTGAAATCGATGGCAAAACCATTGTTGTCCAGAAATATCTAGGCGGGGATTTAAAATTTCTAAATCAAGTAATCGGAATAGGGGGATTTGCCAGCACATACTCCTGTTTGTGGTGCAAATGCCCAAAGTTAAAGATTGACATGTCAAAGAGTTGGTCAATGAGTGATATAACAAAGGTGCCCGAACAATTGAAGAAATTTGTCAGTTTTCCACTAAAAAGAAGAATAATTTCAATTGTGTTTCTCAACCTCTTTTTCAGTCTGTGCCTTTAATTGATGTTGTACCAGATACGCTTCACTTATTTATCCGTATAGCTGACCAAATGGTGTACCATATAATAAAATATCTACAAGACCTTGACAACCATATTAAACTCACTTCCAACAGTCTAGACAAATTCACACATTTGCAACGATTTAAAGATTTCATTACCAGTATTGGAATTTCCGATTGGTATTTTGTTGTGTCTGACGGAAAACTCAAGTATGATTCCTTCACTGGGCCAGAGCATCGTATGATCATGGCAAAAATCAATCTTGCAAGTCTTGTTCCAGAGCACCCAAAGCTAACACAGTTGCAATGTATTTGGACAAGTTTTGTATCACTAATGGAACAACTGAACCAGGATATGTCTACTGACGAGATAGACAATTTTGAACAGGCAGCTAGGAATTGGGTTGATATGTACAGCAAAACGTACCAAAGTAAAGATGTGACACCATACATGCACATTTTTGCTTGTCATCTCCCAGAAGCCATGAGAGAACATGGTAATGTTGTTGACTTTTGTCAACAAGGTCTAGAAAAGCTGAATGACCTAGTCACCAAGTGGTATTTTAGATCAACAAATTACCACCAGTCAGCTCTTGCACAAGTGATGCATAGCAGCACCGCATCCGAAGTTTGGAATATAAGTGTAGGCGTCCGCCAAAGTTCCAATTAACTTGTACAAAGTGTAAAACTCCAGGTCATAACAAGCGAACTTGTGACAAACAAGCTGGGCCATAAAGGAACAAATTTCATTGTATTCCAATTGTAAATTTCAATTTGATTATTTTGTTAACTTTCAACTTTGAAGAGGTTTGACATATTTGTTTTAACCATACCATACCATTGTTGGGTCATTTCCTGTACATACCTGTCTGGATTTTACATAAGTTTATATGCAAACAATTTTTATATGAGCCATTTAATTTTGCCAAAGATAACATTATTTTACAATTATGTACTCGCTGCATAATTATTTTATGTGGAGCCACCATTTTGCCGTAAAACACAAAACACGGGTGCTTTTTGTTTGGAGGGATGTAAGAGATTTTCTATGTGCCAACAATGTTTTCGGCTCATAGATTAAATTTAAACCATACCATTAATTTTGTAATTTTCTTAGCTGCAATACCATACTATTATTTAAGCTTAACACAAAGTTAATTTGGATGACGTTGTTATTTTGTGTAAATTAGCCTACTTGTTTGCCAACACATAGCTCAAATTTAATATTTGGGGGTTCTGCATGTCTGTATTTTACATGCAAACAATTTCTATATGAGCCATTTAAAGTTTGCCAAAGATAACAATATTTTACTATACACTGCATAATTATTGTTTTGCTGAGCCACCATTTTGCCGTAAAACACGGGTGCTTTTTGTTTTATAAAGGAAGTAAACGGTGAGAAATCATTTACATTCCGTTTACGGGTTATATAGACAAAAATAGTTTGTCACTGTTTTGCAATAATTTGATTGTTTTGGCTTTTATGCTTTGTTGATGAACCAACGTGTACCGCGGTTGCCAGAAATTTTTCATGGCAGTTTATTTTGTAATCCAAGCCAAGTACTCGTTTTGTATTTTAGAATTACAAACATTGTTAAAACTTTACTCTAAACTGTATTTACTTGACATTGTGTATTTTATATTTTATCGTGTGAACATTGATTCTACTACTTCCAGTTTGCCAAAGAAAACATGTAATTTTACTGTAAAGCTAAGAATATTTACATGTGGCCTTCCAGTTTTCACAATGGAATTTGTGAGGTTCAACTTTGAAAACAGCTGATTATTTATCTTTTTATTGTATTTAGTTACCTATTTTATGGTTGTAGTTTAGCCTAAACGTTTACACATTGCATGTATTTTGTATTCTACATATTGTTGTTATAAAAGAGACAGTAATTCAATAAATATACTGTTAAGTATGCCACTGGTATAATTATGTGTGTTTGTTCCCTCAGTATAATGCCACTGTTTATTACCTATTTCACACAATGGAATTGCCCGCACCGAAGGTCATTGATGTTTATCCACTGCTGTGGGTGTATGTGTGTTTCCTGTGTATGCACACACATGTTACTCCAATGACTAAATCTTTTTTCAGATTTTTACTATCAAAGGTTTCCATATGTGAAATTTTAATCGTACGATATTATTTACCAGTACCCAAGACTCAATCTACATGTTTTCAAATCGAATGGCCCGGCCCTCACATGGTGCACTGCCTTGGCACACTAAAGGATCTGAAAAATATCCTGTCTCTTCTACATTTCCCCAATTTGACCAATCGGTCATTATTAGAAATACGCGTTCATATACAAAAAAGCCTACTATTCCCACAAAACTCATTACATCAAAATGGACACATTTTGGAAATAGTCAAATACAGTTCCACTGTATTTCAATTTGTATGACAAATACATCTTGGAGAAACAAAAACAAAAAAGTCAACAAAGATGTGGTGTCACTGAATGGGTTTTGCACCATCATTATTTACTACGTATTTTTTTTTTACACATGACGGGTTTTATATCGCATTTCGCCTTGTGTCAAGACTATTAACCCATTCATGCACTTGCCTTTGAGAGGAATTTCGACCACGCCAAAAAACCTACTACATCAACGGAGAGGAATGGCTCCATAGGTTCCACTGCACCGGGAGGCTGCCATGGTGGGCTGCAGCTTGGGAGTTTTCTATTGTGGCCAGCGCCTATAGGGTTTACGTGGTCTCTCTCTCAAGACCGGGTGGCACTTTTTACTGCACAAAACCCGTCGCTGCGGATTGTAAAAAAGAAAAATCACCTTCCTAATGTACATTTTCCCCAGGCACTTGATCAGTATTTTTGCCTTCCCAAAAATGATTAGAACGCTTGTTTTCAGCCTAAAAACCAAAAAGTCCATGATATCGCGACAGGAGTTCACATCATGTCTGAAAATTTCAACGTGGTACATGCACAAAATAAATTGTTATGGAGAAAATTGAAAAAATTAAAATTATACTCTTATGGAATAGGCCTGTAAAGAATAATTCGATTATTCGCGAATAGTTTTTATTCGTCACAAGCTGCATTTGAATATTCGAATCGGGGGACCGAATACCCAACATTTGCGAAAAAAATG